>JAOVVH010000052.1:11610341-11621813 GCA_028566435.1 Scorpiodoras heckelii
ACATTTATTTCAAAAGTGCCTACAGCATACAAAATGAGTCTGAACAGTGTTGTTTATCATGTTAAATACAGCCAAGTACTGGCTTGTAGAACACAACCAATCAGCTGTCCACTGCTGGTGACATTGCAGGGCGTTTCAAATAGTTCCCTATGAAGTGCCCTTGGGATTCTGTACCTTGTACAGTGTGTAGGGAGCTTAGGTACACTTGCGATCGGAATGCAGCCTAAAACGAGTAACCTAACAGTCAATTACATGTTCACTCATGGCGTAATTTTACAAATTTTTAATCTGCGTAAATTTTTTTAGTGTCGTTAATTTTTTCGATCGTGATTAAATCTTTAACGTGGTAACGCATTTGTTAACGTGTTAATTTGACAGCACTGCTTAAAAATGATATTTACAACTTACCAGTCATGAAAAAAATCTACGGATTACATCTGCTGGACCCGAGAAGTTTAAGTGTTAGGTTCCAAGGAAAAAACCCACAAATTCGTGAAGCCGCAAATTCAGAAGCGCAAATTTCCGGGGTATTACTGTATATTTTTTTGTCTGAAAAGTGGTCTTTTATGTAATGTTTTGCTTTCATTACTGACATACAAACATTTTTGTGTAACATTTAAATATTTGTTGGAAAAGTAATATTTTGAAATATAAAATCTTTTTGTACTGACTCAATAATGCAGAACAACTACTGGGAGTGAAATCATGTCAGTGTATCCTATAGTTTGTTCAGATTGCTTGTGAAGCATTTTATCTAGGAAACATTCACACTCTCTGCTTCAAAATGAGCTCCGAATCAAACACAGCCACTCCTCATTCCCGAGTTTATTCCTGTTTTAACCTTTGTGACCTCCACCAAATGCTGCAACATGCTGTGCTCCAAAAATACATTTAAATAAAGGATCGTACCAGATGCAGGCATGGCATGTTTCTGCAGGGGGGGTGGAGGAGGGGTGGATTACACGATGCTATACCTCCGCTCCGGTTTTGCCCAGCAAATGCACAATTAGGGAAAACACTGCTTTCGATTGATAATTAGCAACATGGTGGGATTGTTTTGACACAGGTAAAACAGGTACTTGCTCTTATCATGTGGCAGGGGAAAAAATGACTAAATACTAACCTTGTGCCAAGGTTTTCTTTAACAGAAGCATAGTGGATGGCTTTTCCTTTCTCTCTCAATGCTGTCATTTGTCATTTGTCATTCACACACCTCCCTACAAAGGATGACAGCTTATTAAATTGCCAGTTTAGTAGTTAGCAAATAGCTTTCCAGGGTAATAAGGTAATTAGCAGTAAGCAAGGACATGCTCTATATAATCAACACACTCAGCTAAGCCTCGACAGAACCGTCATACAAATGAGGCCTCTTCTTATGTCTTGAAGATGTATTTAAGGTTGTGTTTTACTTCATCACACAATGGTTTCGGCCCTATATCTGTAACATTGGCTAAAATAGCTTAGAATTTCCATGTGAAATACGTAAGCAACAATTAGCCACTGCTTATCACTAATAATCAGTTCATCGAGTTAATCGTTCACCTTCAAAAGCTGTCCTTTTTTTCTGTTCCAATCAGGATTCGATTGAATTAATGAGGCAACTGGTTATAGAAAATGAGTACATCACCCCATCAGAAAGCTACCTTCCTGCTTTTCTCTTCGGAGAATTATTATTGTGCGATATCACTCACACGTGGTCTTCATCGTATCATATTCATCGGCATAGTAATTTTGAATTTTTAGGCATAAAACTTTAACTTTCCAACGCTGACTTACCACAGGCTACCAGATCATGAGATGTTGGCATACAATCTTATAGGAGCCACAAGTCAATCTGGTTTCAATGTTGTTTTAAAGAAATCATGTTTTATTCCCCGGTTCCTCATAAAGAAATAAATTCCCTGTAGCGCTTAAAGCGAGTTCCACGAATCAGAGACATCGATGTTACCTCGGAGATTTAAATTATGTTGTTTGGCGTCAGCATGTCGGCTAGCAGCCTACTGCACAATGGTATCATTAATGGAAAAAAAAACATTTCATGTTCACAAAAAGTACAATATTTACAAAAAACACTTATATACCATACACAAAAACGCTAGAAAGAAATACGCGATTGAGACAGTTGTCGGAAAATAAAAAGTGATTGGTTGGAATCATTTGCAGTGATTTGTAGGATATGTAGTTCATTCCCTCTTTAAAAACGTTAAGTAAACAGTCTTGTACTTTTGCCTTTGTGTCCATTTTTCTAAATATTTTCATGCTCTGATTTAACTTTTATAATATCATGATTTATCTGGTTCAGTCTGGCTTAAAATTCTTTGTATAAGGATTTTTCGAAAGGAGAAAATGAGTGGAATTTTTGCTTCCCGAGCCAGAGCCTCTGAAAGAGTTATATATTGCAAAACTTTTTATAGATATGGCTTAGCAATTGCTACAGCGAGATCTGTTAACTGCCCTGCTATCTCAGTAGCAGGCTAATTAGCACACTGTTTAGTTAGTAGACATCTATTAGGGTGAGACTGATTTTATTTTTCTATATGTGAAAAGAGGTTGACGGTTATTTTGGACAAATAATATTAAGATGAGAGCAGAGAGATGCTAAACAACTACCAAAAATAAACTATTTTACAGTTCCAGAGCAATTTAACGAATATTGAGGGAAAAACATGCTAGCTTTATATATTTAAATAGATCTATGTATGTGTCTCTAACCCTTGTGTTATTTGAACCCAATATACCTGGAAATACACAAACTAGCTATGTTAAAAAAGGTTAGTAAAGGTTAGTAATATGTAGGACACCCAGGTAGCATTACAAGTTATACCTGTATCTAAAAAGGCAGCATTAGTGAGACTACACTGTTCAACACATACAGTTAGAATGGAGGGTTTTTTTGTTTAATATGCATAACTAGACTCTAATATTTCATTTGGGACCTTTCATTCATGAGACACAAAAAAAACACTACTAACCACACTGTCTTTTTAAACCCGTGTTGGCTTCATGTCCTGGTTCTGGTAATCCTCAGCAGTCTGAACCTGAATGCCTGAAAAAAAATACACACAAACACATACATGTTAATACACAGTAATACATATAATAAACATAATTTTTCACCACTGATTTAAAATATTCAATTGAAACCCAAAAAAAAGATGCTTTAACAGGCAAATCTGATACACAGTAAACTTCCTTCACGGCCATTTATTACATTCAGAGCCCATGACCTAGGAGGTCAGTGAATCAGAGCCGTGCCGAGCTTAAACAGATGTTGCTGCTTTTCTTAATCACACATATTCAACAAGCGAACTCGCTCACACTAACTTCATTAGGCAAAGTATACCGTGCCGCATCACCCATTACTGTCTGCATTCAAAACGACTTTATAGAAATGTTTGGCACCCTTTGGAGAAACGTTAGAGAGTCGTGCTGGTATACGGATGTGTGTGTGTGTGTGTGTGTGTGTGTGTGTATATGTGTGTATCCTCCCCCCTACATCCCAAGCTCTGTTCTTCATCTCTGGTGCAGTGAGGCGTGTCTTCCCTCATTGTTGCCTTGTCAACCACTTTTCCCTCGCCTCCTACATCTATCTGTCTCTCTCTCTCTGTCTCAGTCTCTCACTCCCTCTCCCTCACTCATCTTCATCAGCCTTGTAATCTGTTTGTGCAGTCCAGTCCACAGACTTAGTCCCGGGGCCTTCGGGAGCATCATTTCCATGACAACCGCTGTGAAATAGATCCAGACAGTATGATCTTCCTACCAGACCTGTATGCGACCTTAAGCCTTAAAGCATCTGAGGTTAGCAGGAAGGACCAGAACAGAATGGAAGCGGCACTCTGGATCAATGTATAGTTTTTAGGGCAGCTGCAAGGTAGAGGATGGAATTATGGGATTTTAGAGATGGGAGAACTTTTTGAAGCACAACAGATCTATGTAATTGCAGGTGTATAAAAGAAGATCGATAACAGACTTCGGGTTAGTGTGGAGGAGGACTATAAGGATTCATGGAAGGTTGTTATATGACACGTAACACAACGCCACCAAATTGTATAATGAAAATAATGTTCTTTATTGTTATTTACAGTGGCAATACTGTTGATCTATATGATCATGCCAATAAAGCTTGTTGAATTGAATTACTGTGTCTTTTTATTGCATTTAGCCTTCTCTTATACTTTACACACCTATCTATGACAAAATTCTTTGTTTAATGAAAAAAGACTATGATTCAGTCCAATCACTATCTTTTGCATTAAAATAAATCTTAATTTATCTTAGTTTATTCATAAGTCTAAGAGCAGTCACATGTAAAACATGTGACTACCTAGATTATAAAGTGACTCGTTTTAATTATGCCCATACTCACTCAAATGCATTTTTAGTGTTTTAAGCGTCTGCAAAACCTCAACTTCTTCCCTATGAAAAAAACAGTTCCATCTCGAAAAGGACACACTGTACAAATTAATCACAATGTTCTACAAAAGTATGTTTTTAGATAATGTTTTAGCTATTGATGTCCCCAGCAACTGTTCTTAGACTTCAATTATAACAGAGATTTGGATAAACAGGTTTTCAGTGCTTTTCTCACTACAGGGAAACATGTTGAAATTGTTGGGTATGATAATTGACCATATGTTTCAGATGCAGTAGGTTGAGTTTTTGAGATTAAGCTGAAAAAAATAACAATTAGTTATTACTTTAAGTTGAATTAATTTCATCTTGATGTCCAGCAATTTGGACATTTTGTAATTTTTTTTGACATCTTATTAAAAAATGAACTTGACTTCATAGCTAGAGTACTACAGAAATCTTGAGACAAAAGAAAAGAAAAGAAAAGAAAAGGCAGTCCAGAATAAAAATGGTTGTATATCTGAAACTAGAAACTCTTTTGTTATATGATGAGTGTTTAAGCATGGCCAATGTCTACCCCTATTAGAGGTCTAAACATATTTTTGCCTAGTTTAACCATGACATAAAACTGCACCTATTTCAAATATTTTACATCTTGTTTCAGCACAGACAGCTTGATGATGCACACAAACTAGTTGCCTGGATGACCAGACGTTAACTGGTGTAATGTACAGAAAAACAAAACATATGATTGGTCAAAAGGTCTGGTTTGAAATCTGTTGGTAGACTGTTTATATTTACAGTACAACTACCTTGCTGTGAAAATCGAACAGCAAATAAATGAAAATAGAAATCCTTTGCAGAATGCTAGTGTAAAATAAAAAACAGTTTTTGTCTTTCATTCATCTAATATACTGATCAGAGTTGGAGTTTAATTAAAGGCATCGATTCGCCAATTAGAGTAACATGGCACGTTGCAACCGAAACATACATTAAAAAGTTAAAATACATCACCCACAGTTCATAGACACTTCATCACATTTATTTCAGAAGTTTATCATGCTAAATACAGCCGAGTGCTGTCTTGTAGAACACAACCAGTGTAATCAGCTCTCCACTGTTGATGACGTTGCAGTGTGTTTCATTTAGAGCCGTTTTAATGACCGAGTTCCCTATGGACTCTGTAGCCTGTGCAGTGTGTAGGGAGCAGGGATACAACTTAAGGACATTTGCTATTGAAATGCAGCCTAAAACGAGTAACGTAATGGTCAATATCAGAATGTTTGTGTTCACTGACAGTGAGTTTGTGTAATTATACTAATTTTTAATCTGCATTATATATATACTGTGTATATATATATATATATATATATATATAAGAACTGAAGATCTTTGCCTGAACCCGACGGGACCCGACAGTTTGGTCGGGTTCGGGCTTAATCTCTGTCATTTTACATTTTTACGGGCTCGGGCTGGGCTCGGGTTTGCGCGGTAAATGAGCGGTCAGGTGATGCGTTTCAATTAGCGTCAGCGAAGGTAAAGTCTGAGGTGTGGAAAAGTTTTGACCATGTCCATAATGAAAATGATGAGCCAATGACATTTGAATAGCCTAATGTCGGGCTCTAAACCGGTTCAGGATTTTCAAATGGTGTAGTTGTCGGGCTCGGGTCAAATTTTGTCGGGCCCGGGCCGTCTCGGGCTTGACTTTTCAGGCCCGATTACAGCTCTAGTATATATATATATGTGTGTGTGTGTGTGTGTGTGTGTGTGTGTGTGTGTGCGAGCCAGTCAAGTTCTTCCACACCAAACTCACCCAGATGTGCATTTATGGACCTTGAGCACTGGGCACAGTAATGCAGGAACAACAATGTCTTGGTATACTGAGGCCTTAAGATTCCACACTACACTGGAATTAAGGGGCCTTGGCCAACCCCTGAAAAACAACCCCACTGCATTATCCCACCTCCACCAGACAGTGAAGTCAGGCAGGTAATGTTCTTTTGGCATTTGCCAAACCCAGACTCATGCATTAGACTGCCAAATAGAGAAGCGTGCACAGCGTTTGTGCTGATGTTAAAGCCAGAGGAGGGGTGGAACTCTGTAGTTATCAAGACAGCAGAGCATTGTTCACTATTATGCACTATGTGCCTGAGCACTCAGTGACCCCACTGTGTAAAGTTATGTGGTCTGCCACTTCATGGCTGAGTTGCTGTGGTTCCTAAACGCTTCCAGCTTTCATTAATACCACTCACAGTTGATTGAAGAATATCTATTAGGGAAGAAATTTTACGAACTGACTTGTTGCAACATTGAGCGCACTACAGTGAGCACATGATCATCAGAACTGGACCATCGAGCAATGGAAGAAGGTGGCCTGGTCTGATGAATCATGTTTTCTTTTACATCATGTGGATAACTGGGCATGCGTGTGTCACTTACCTGAGTAAAAGATGACAGCCAGATGCACTGTGGGAAGAAGGCAAGCCGGCAGAAGCTGTGTGATGCCCTAGGCAATGTTCTATCTATCTGTCTGTCTGTCTCTCTGTCTCTGTGTACCTATCTACGTACCTGTCTCTCTGTCTGTCTGTCTGTCTGTGTACCTATCTACAGTACCTATCTATCTGTCTGTCTGTCTGTCTGATAGATGGAGAGAGAGATAGGGAAATGTAGCGATAGATAGGCCAGTTGTGTGTGTAAAGTGTCTGTATAGTTGTGTTTTCTCTACGTTTTTTTTGGTTTGAGTGTTTAAGGCCTCTGTGCCTTTGTTGTGTCTACAACAGTATATAAGTATTTAGTCAACATTCAGCCTCATTTTACAGACCAAGATGATATGTTTACCCATAAAAACCTCTCTGTCTTTCTTTCTGTTTGTCTGTCTCTCTTTCAGATAGAAGAAGGAGGGAAGGCAGCTGAGTGCAAGAAGCTGAGGGTGGGAGATGAACTGGTCAACATCAACGGCTCTGCACTATACGGCTCCCGCCAAGAAGCTCTGATCCTCATCAAAGGCTCCTACAGGGTCCTCAAGATTGTTGTCCGCAGGTACAGACTTCTACACACACACACACACACACACACACACACACAAACATAGACATAAACGTGTGCAGTGTATGACCAAGGGAAGGAAAGTCTGAAGTGAGTTGGATGACATCACCACTGTGACCTTTCAGAAGCAACATGAGAGGGTGTGTGTGAGAGAAAGAAACAAGTACATGTGGAAGTTGCCTCCCTGTGTGTGCTGTTTGTTTTAGTGGGGCTGATACTGGGCAGATGAGTGTTAGGTCATTTCTGCCCCGTGACTGCTGCAAGACTCTTGCTCTGTTGGTAAAGATAAAAAAGGTATTAATTCACCATCACTGACTAAACTTAGTGAGATTTAAGACACATGTCTTTTTCTGTATGGTTTTACTGTCACACATTAAAGACATTCAAGACTTGTAAATTTAACTTGAGTGAAGAATAGGAAGCTGTATGTCATGTTTAATTAGGCTTTTAAAAATGTATTTCTTAAGATGATTAATTGCACTTTTACTCCGTTATATTAATCATATTGGTAGAGTTGCATTCTGAAAAGCCTTGTACTATAGCCTACAAGTTTTCCTGTATAGTATTTGATGACCATTTTTATGAGTTCTCACTCACACTGCTATCAGGTATACTAGCCTTGGTATTATTCTGTGATACTGTCCATACCTACTCAGAAGTAGTAGTCCATGGAAATTAATTTCTCCCCACTATATACTGCCTCCCAGTGGTGGTATCCAGAACTACAATGAAAATGTGCATGAATGGCAGCATTCTTCCAGTTGCGAAGCTGATTGTGGGAGTTGGAGACTGTACATGCATTATGAGTATGAGTTTGCGTGTGTTTGAAGGGTGGATGTCTGGAGTTAGAGGGGATTTCCCCACAGTTTTTAAGATGGATGGTTTCTCTGTAGTCGTTACAGATACTACCAGTTACTGCCGAATTACGAAGAGTTCTGATACACCAGGAGCAGCCCTGTGTATCACAAAGAGCGATGCAGACCAGGAACAGGCCCTGCAGTAATTGATAGTGTTAAGGGCAAAGGGGACGATGAGAGTAGGAGTGTGGGTTGGGGGAGGTGGTAAATGGGAAAAATTCCTCCTTATTTCATATCCATTTATTTGGCAGCAGTTCAGAAATGAGTGTTACAAACCCGCCTGTGGTTTTTCTCTCTATGGCTTTCGAGGCATCCCAGGTCAGTGTGTGTGTCTCTGTTCTGTGCTTCTCTGTTCCTGTGGATTAGGGAACTCTTGTCATACCACCAGGGATTAAAGTGGTGCATAAGGGGCCCAGATCACTAGTAAAGCTTCTACTATATGGACAGATTATATCTGCATGTTTTCTTTGGTTTGAGTGCGTGTGTGAGGACGTGAATTATGGGATGACTGGTTAAGAAAGCACACTTTTCTCTTTCATGATTCTTGGCTGTATATCATAGAGCTCCGTTGTGTCATTTTGAGTGATGTAGTTAAATCTTGTTGGGTATTTTAAGGCCTGGATTTGTGCCAGTTGCTGGTTTCTGTCCTTCCATTTTGTAAATTCAGTTTAAAAAAAAAAAAATATATATATATATATATATATATAGCAGAATGGCATTTCCAAATTGCTTGTTGAAAACAGCCTCGAGCATACACTGTTAGTTTGCCAATTTTTTTACATAGGAGGTATTGCGTTTTCTCAGACGGTGGGACTATATTACTGTAGAGCTCTGTTTCTTATGTTTCCATGACATTTTAGACAAGAAAGTCATGTTTTTAGAAACAAAAACAGTTACCATCACGGATGCCTGTAAGTGACTCAGTCAGAATGACTGAACTTATAACTTAATATAATAGAAGCATTGCGCATATGTGTGTGTGTGCTGTGAGTTGTAAGTGTTGAGCACTGGTAATGGTCATGTGCCCGTGGCCAAAACTCATTTCCAGCCTGAGTAAAACACAAAGGAAGGTGTAGTATGTCTTCTCATTTAAATCCATGATGGTTTTGAACATCTTTTTGAGGACCAGTTGTCCCCACATGGAGAGGAATATCTGGTATTTTTTACCTTGTGGGGCTATTTTGCTGGTCCACTTAAGGAAGGTGTTTTTCTGAAAGTTGCCATTTCATTTCTTACGTTCAGGTAAGTATTAATGAGGTAGGCACAGCATTAATTAGCTATATTAATAATTATGTCAGTGGAAGGTCCTTATAAGTATAGCATGACATAACTCTGTGTGTGGGTGTGGGTGTGGGTGTGTGTGTGTGTGTGTGTGTGTGTGTGTGTGCACCAGATGCCAGCCATCTGGAAACTAAACTCAAACTGAGCTGACCCCTTACTCCTTTCTATGCTCTTTTCTGCTTTTATTGCCACTCAGTTTCCCCTTATTACTAGTTGTTTCCACCTACAGCACCTCTTTTCTCTGATGCACAACGGCTAAGAATCTTTCATGAAGCTTACTCCATGGCAGGTGTCGCTAGTCACTGCATCCTTTCAACCTGAAGCTCATACACAGTTACAGGATCCTTTCTGTCCGACATGTATGTATGTGACAACATGATCGGCCAGTGTGTGCTCATTCTGTGCATCTGCCCATGAGCTTCATGTGCGACCTCTTCTGTTTAAACCAGCAGATGACACATTTAGGGTGTGTGAAAATGGGAAGATGACGCATGCAGTAAATAGGATGTTTGTAGTCTTCATTGGCTGGAAACACTGTTCATCTCCTTCCTGCTTATTGTACATACATGTTCAATTGTTCAATGCCAAATGGTTCAACCGTGTTGTAGTCCATCTCTGATGTCAATTCCGACTTGAGTGCACGTAAGCTTGCTTATGTTCAAGCAAATCAAGTTGTTGCTCTCACTATACAGACCATATTCTATAAAACTATAATCTCATACCATCGTCTGTACCTCTGTACAGTGTCTGCCAAAGGTGTGGTGCTCATCTTGTGGTGGGCAATTCCTTGGGAAATTCCTAGCCACTTGCGTAACACTTCCTGGTCCTCCCAGATGCTCTTCCTCCTGCTGCTTCCTGTTTCAGTTGCTGAGTATAGCAGCGTGGTCAGGCAGTGCATTCACAAGGCTATTAACAGGGGACTGACCGCTAAACCCTGCCCAGGACAAGACCAGCGGCACAGGCCATTGTTTAGACTATGAGTGTACAGGAGTGAGACACAGGAGTATACACATTAGTCAAGCCCACAGACATACACACACAAAGAGGAAGGGCCGAATGGTACAGGAAAAAAAATGTGTAAAGGAGGAAAGTGTTGCTGTCTGCCCTTTTGTACTTATCATTCTTTATATGAGGTGGGTTGAATCAGTATTATTCAGTGTTAATTAAGAAAGAAATTTTCCATTATTTTCAGTAGACACAGGAGAGTCATGCACTGTTACACCAATCAGTCATGAGATCTGTCTTCTCTATATCATGACATACATAATATATATGTGAAATATTTATTTGTAATATTTTTTGTAAGCCTTTATTTCTAAAAAAGAAGCTACATTAAATAACTCTCTCTCTCTCTCTCTCTCTCTCTCTCTCTCTCTCTCTCTCCACTCGTGCAGTTGTCTAATCAGCCAATCATGTGTCAGCAGCACAATGCATAAAGTCATACAGGTAAAGGTCAAGAACTTCAGTTAATGTTCACATCAAGCTTCAGAATAGGGAAAAAGTGTGATCTCAGTGACTTAAACCATGGCATGGTTGTTGGTGCCAGATGGGCTGGTTTGAGCATTTCTGTAACTGCTGATCTCCTGGGATTTTCACATGGTCTCTAGAGTTTATAAAAAAAATCCTGTGAGCAACAGTTCTATGGGTGGAAATTAAATGTATTTTTTACAAAAGATATTCCCTCATTTTGACATTTTGGTCATGATGATGGCAAACAGTGCTGTGTAAAACACTGGTCCAAAATCTCCCATAGGTCTTCAATTGAGTTGGGATCTGATGAGTGTGACAGAGATAGCATATGATTTACATCATTGACCTACTCATCAAACCATTTAGTGGCCCATAGGGGCTTTATCATCCTCTGAAGTGACCATGCCCATCAGGATAGAAAAGTGTGTGTGTGTGTGTGTGTGTGTGTGTGTGTGTGTGTGTATGTGTA
>JAOVVH010000052.1:11633413-11645855 GCA_028566435.1 Scorpiodoras heckelii
CAGTGTTTGAGTAAATGTACTTAGTTACTTTCCATCACTGAATACGTCTCAGGTGAAGATGATGATGGTGAAAGTAAATATTGTCCTTGGCTGTAGATTCTAATATTTTCTTTTTAAAAGCTTTTAATAAAATTTTTTTTTCAACCCTTAATTTCTTTACCCATATCTTTTCAGTAGGCTTAAAACTCCTAACTGTAACATCACAGTAATGTTGCATTATTGCGTGCACCATCGCTTGTAAAACTTTCCCTTCATTTGGAAACTATTTATCTGTTTCTTTAGAGTCGTCTCTGTGGAAATAACAGTGCATTTGAAGTGTCATGGAATGTTCTCATGTATTCCATATTATATAGCTGATGATGATGATGATGATGATGATGATAGGATTTCCCTTTTGAAAACATAATTTCCTTTCTTTTTGGTCCTGCCACTGGTGCAAGAACAAAAAGAGAAAGAGAAGGTCTGTACTTACAAGCATCAGTAGAGTTCTCTTCTCCAGATGCCGCAGTTGTATGCAATATATTGCTATTTTGACTTAGAATTTTCAAATATATCAAATAATTGTTGTTTTTAGGAGGTATACAATATGTGTATATAGAATATGTTATAGGGTTTTTGCTGTGATTATGATTTATAAAATACTGATAGTAATATTTTCCTTTTTTCTCTAACTCTCTGTCTAGTGAGCTGTCCATGCCATTGGGCCACCTCTCCCGGCACTACAGCACAGACCGCAGCAGCTCAGTGGGGAGTATGGAGAGTCTTGAAAATCCTCCAAATCAGGGTTACTACGACAGCCAGCTCTCTCCCATTGACCCTGCCATCTTTAATAATAAACGCGACTCGGCTTATAGCTCTTTCTCTGCAAGCTCAAACACATCTGACTACACAGTATCTCTGCGCCCCGAGGAAAACAGCTCTATGGACAGCCTCCTGCAGGGTTTTGGCCCCTCCTGTAGGTTTACAGAGGGACATCCACATTCTGCAGCTAGTGGCCCAGGAGAACTGCACTGTGATGAGGGGATTCTCAAGTCTAGGACTCTACCTCATAATCCTGAGGCTAAAGTACGTCCATCATCCTATAGCTATGAAGAAGAAAAGTGTGGACCTCCACAGCCTCCCATGAGGAAGGATAGTTTCAGGGCTACCAGAGGCCTACCAGAGATTTTGGATAAACGTTGTGTGTCTGCTCCTGTTGGTGTGTCACATTTGACTTGCAGCACTATTGAAGACTCTCCTCACATCCACAAAGCATTGAATGGGACTGTGTGTCTTAATGGTCAAGAAAATGACCAGGACTTGAAGGGAACCAAGGCAGAAACTTATTACACCATTAATTCTCAGAAAGAATTGTTTATAGATAACCAAGTCAGCTCAACAGAGGGATGCCAACAAAGCAGTCACTTTCAGCCCCTAGAGAGGCATTCGACCAGGTCCCGTCCTCCAACAGCCGAGAGTCTTGATAGTCAACTCAATCATCTAGATAACAATCTCCAGCCTAGGATGCACAGACATAGTGCCCCTGAAAAATTACTTGTCTCTCAGTTACACATGATGGAGCTCTTCAGTGACAACAGTGCACATTCCATGTCCCCTTCTAGCCTGTGGACTAATCCTCTGCATCCCACAGAGGAACTAGGTGAAGGCAATCCAGCTGTAGAGCAGGGTACATGGCGAGGAAGCAGGTGCTCCACACCTAGTTCACTGACTACTGCGGAGCTAGAGGAACACAGGGTGGAGGGAGAACCATTTGAATCGGGCCAGAGACTTACTCCTGTCCAGCATACCTGGGGAAAAACTGTCAGTGTTCCAGGTGACACTACAGGAAATGGATTTGCTGAGTCTTTACCCTGCATAGACTCTCAACTTCAGGAGAGAGGTTTTGAGCCTATTAGTGCTGCATCCAGCATGGACACTCTACTTGAGAACCAGGAGCAAGGAGAAGGCAAGGGAGATGATGCTGAAACTTCAAAGCCTCCTCAAAAGCGGCAGTTTCGTTCATCTAAGTCTCGTCGTCGAAGTGAACGTTTTGCCACAAACCTCCGCAATGAGATCCAGAGGAAGAAGGCTCAGCTTCAAAAGAACAAAGGCCCCGGTGGTCTGCTGTGTGATGGCGAAACTGTAGAGGAAGAGGATTTGGAAGAAAAATCCCCATCAGAGGTGCCAGACATCCATCAACACAGGATTCACACACAGACTAGTCAACACAGCAGCTTCCAGACTTTTGCTCCAGCTCAGGTCAGAACAATTGCTGCAAACTCAACATGTCCAGGCAGATGCTGTGGAACAAATTTTGCAGAGCATTCAGGGGGCATGACTGAAGATATCCATCTTTCACAGGATGAAACCCAGGGAATCCAGTCAGCTGAGGTAAACAGACCTGTATGTGTGCGTGTGGTCGAAGAGTTGGCGCCACCAGGTAAAGCCAGACGTTGGCGCTGGACACCTGAGCACAAACTGCAACCAGAAATAGAACAAACTGAAATGAAGAAGACTGGTGAAGGAACAGTACCTTCTTCTTGGAACCTTGGAACAACAAGGGGAAGAGTGGGTTCTTCAGGTGGGCGCTTTACCCGAGCTGATGATTGTGACATCCCACCTTTTGCAGACCGCAGAAAGTTCTTTGAGGAGACTAGCAGAAACCTGAGCCAGTCTGTGACCAACCTGGCAGGCCTTACAAGTCACCGCCAGAGACCAGAGAAGCATGGGAGAACGAAAGTTCCAACTTCTCCTGAACCCTTGAAGCCAGTCCCTGACCTTGGACGCAGGAGGTTCTCTTACCAAGGTGGAATTAATGATGGAACCTCAGTCAATTCCTTTGATACAAGAAGAAAGAGAGTGCAGCAAGAGAGAGACAGAGAGAGAGAAAATACACTGGAGAGAGAATGGGAGAAGGAGAAACAAATGGAAAAAGAACGAGAACAAGCGATGCGTAAAGAACAGGAGAGGCTACAGGCATGGGAAAAGGAGCAGGAGAGGGACAGAGAAAGAGCAAGAATGGAAACCGAAAGAGAGCGACAGAGAGTGCAACAGATGGAGAGAGACTGGGAGAGTAGTAGAGATTGCTTTTATGAAGGACATGGCCTCAGCAATACCACGATGGTACCACCTCTGCCTCATGATAGCCTAAAACAACCACTTCCATCTCAAAATCTAACCCTGCATAATTCATTCTCTGACAATTTGCATAACAAATCCAACCCTGACATCCAAAAGCCATGCTCAGCCTTCCGACCTGTAACTAGCCAGCAGTATCAATCTGACAACTACTGTCTACACCATGGATACAAAGCCAGGAGCTGCACTCCAACAGAGGTGAGGTTAACACTTGCAGATAAAAGAAATAATGGCACATTGCAGCACAGGACCTTAGCAGCCAGCCAACAATAGTATTGGTCAAGATTTATGCTTTATGAATTGCTATTCTAGCCTAGCATCTACAGAAAGATATGGAAATGGAGGTTTACGCACGTATTGTGTAACTGTGTACGTATATATCAATCCTTTGGATGCATATAATGTAAAGCCCTTTGTTTCAAACTGAACTAAATGAAGGTGAACTTTCAGCGCTTCTCTAAAAGGATTTTAGGTTAGCATAGTTATGAGCTTAGTAATTAACCCACATTTATTACGTTTATTTTTATTAGCTTAGTAATTAACCCAAATGTCTGGCAATTCACTGTTACAGAGTATAACTTTTCTTTTAGAATTGTATTTTATTCATTTTATTTTGAAATGGAAAGATAAATTATGTTTGATGGTGTTTTATTGTGTATTGCCACAAGAGTCTTCCTTGCTGAGAGAGAAAGAGAAAAAAGATTTTATAGAGTCTTTTTAACTGGAGTTGTTTTCAGCTAATTAATTACATTTTGCAGAAAAGCCTTCTCCTGGTTTTCCCTTGTGCTTCAAATATCAGGAAAATTATAGCATCCAAACAAGTTCCTGTTTTGAATCATTTATCAAATGTCTTCCACAGGCTTTTCCTGTACAAGAGCGGGAACAAACAAAACTAAGGAGGAAGTTCAGCCTGTCTGAAAGGTATGTTCACTTCCTGTATTTGAGTTCACAGTTGGTGGCCCCAGGAGTGTTGTCCTTTTTCACTGTTTCTTGTGGTTTATATAATTTGTGATTATGGCCATTTGACTTGGAATCTTTCTGTTAAATTGTCAATTCATTAAAAGCTTCCCAAGGGTTTCATACATTGTATAACAGTCTCCAGTAGAAGGTTAAGCTATTCATCATGACGCATTTTCTTGGTCTTTAGGGACTATGCTCAGTGTAGACGAGATTCAAGACCAGGAGAGGTTACTGTGGGTCTGGGATTTCAGTGTCAATGGAACAAGAGACTAAGTGATCGCAACAATGAGGATCGACCCGTCATGTCATCGACACTTACAAACCGCACCATGTCTGAAAATGACATCCGCATGGAGACCATGTGTGTTCGTAGCCATGGTGCAGTTACTACCAGTAGTAGCAGAATGCCTTCGTCCATCGTCAGGGAAATGGATGAGAACCTTGTATCTGTAGCTGAGACAAAGAAGAAAAAAGGGCCTCCTCCTCCTCGACCACCACCCCCGAAATGGGAACAGTTCTATAAAAGAAGGGGATCTCACCACAATCTCTTCCCTTCCCAACCTGCCTCTTCTTCTCAGCTTCAAACATACACACCCTGTCCATCCACTGCCCTGGAAGTGACTCGTCAGCGGTCCTACAGCCTTCCTCCAAGGGATGCTGCAGAAAATCACCAAGCCCTGCTGAACCCTGCCTTAAATAACAGAGCTTTTAAACCTGTGGCCCTGCCTCCAAAAGAACGAGACACTACCAGAATTCAGCACTATGACACAAACAGTTCAAGAGACACACCAACATCCTTGAATGAGACACACCAAAGGTATGGTTTATGCAATAGGGGACTTGAAGCAATGCAGGGATAGCTACAATGACCAGAAGAACTAAATGTTCACACTGTAGCCAATGCGATGGCAGAATAGGGTTCGATAGTCATTAACGTAGATTGTTTTGAGTAGAATCTTGTGTATCATCAGGAAAAAAAATTATTAAACTCTGAATTCATTGAAGGAATAGTGTCGGCATCTTGTGTAAATACAGCTCTAATTCAACACCAGTTAAAATCGGAAATTAAGTCAATTAAAACACATTTTGGATGTAGTAGAACTGCAGGCTATAGCTGCAGGAAGTAGCAGGTCAAATTCACACATACGCAGTATAGCTCTGATTTTTGTCTGAGCATCGTAGCTGTCTCTGCTGTTGTCATTGCATAAGGACCCTGTTACTTATGCTGTTGCTACATTTTTGCTCTCACCTCATATCATATTTATGATTTCTTACTGTGATGACCTCACTTGCTTATCAATCCTCTGTCACATTTCAGACTTTCTGAGCAAAGTTTGGCTCAGCCTTCAGATCAGTACAGACCAGCTGTGGTGAAACCAGTCATTTATAAGCATAGAGCGGAATGGGACTTGACTTCTCTTCACAACTACACAGCAAGCAACAGTGTTACCAGTCCCCAGTCTCCAGTCCCGGTCCCTGCTTTGGAGAATGGCTCTCGTGCTGGCTCTGTCTATCCCGAGTCCTACTTCACAATCAACTACAACCACCAGCAGCATTTACAGAATCAGCTTCAGCAAATATACATGCCTGGCACCACCATCAAGACACTGGAACCGTCTTCCCAAAGTCTACCTCCCAGCCAGGATCCAGCCTTGCCCTATGAGACAGACATAGATGAGTTCCGTGAGAACGAGGGAACAGCAGTGGAGCAGCAAAGGCAAGCAGAAGATAGGACGGCGATGCAGTGTTTTGCTCAGCCAGTGACTGTGCTGGAAACAGACATAGACACTGTGACTGGCGAAGAGTCATCAGGGATGAGAAGAGGTCAAAGGGCATCCATCGTGGACTCTTTACTGGAAGACGATTGTGGCAGAGCTGGAAAGGAGCTTATGGGAGAACTGTTCCCTCACTATACAGGGAGTGGCGCAGAAGGCTGGAGAGGAGGCAGTATAGTGAGTGGAGACATGGTAGAGAGGTATGTATGGCCTGTTTTAGAGAAATTTGCGGTTTGCAGTGGGATTGGGCTTGGTAGAGGAGGAACAGTAGGCTTTGCAGTGTTTTCATTACTTGGCTTAATTGCTTAGGTTGAATGTTTATTCCAACAGGCCTTCTAGACAAAGCCCCTCAGTACCACAGGGTTCAACCTCTACGAGCTACAGAGGATCCCCCAACAAAACTCAACTCCTTAATAAGATGCCGAACTTCTCAGAGGTGAAGGAGGAGGATGAAGAGCTGAATTACAAGGTTTGGGCTGATTTGCATCAAATCCATCAATACGCCACTTTCTTCATTTTGCCATATATTATTATTATTCCATCTACTATTATATATTATCAGAGGTTAGCTGAATAAGAAATAGAATTAGTTTCATGGTTATCTACTTGTGAGGGCTCCTTTATTTCTGAACTGCAATTTTTCCATACTGTTTTGCAGAGGCAGCTGATGGAAAGCTTGCGTAAGAAGTTGGGGGTGTTGCGGGAAGCCCAAAAGGGTTTGCAGGAGGACATCAAAGCCAATGCTCAGCTTGGTGAGGAGGTGGAAAGCCTGGTCCTGGCCGTCTGCAAGCCAAACGAGGTTGACAAGTTCCGTATGTTTATTGGAGACCTGGACAAAGTGACGAGTCTTCTGTTATCACTCTCAGGCAGGCTGCTCAGAGTGGAGAGTGCTCTGGATTGCCTGGATCCAGAATCAGGCCATCGTGAGAGGGTGAGATGTGGGTGGGAAAAGGAGAACTTGACATATGTCATATGTTTCTGCTTGTCTGAATTTCCGGATTCTAGGTTTTCCAGAAGCTCATGCTGTAGAGTTGTACTTCTGTGTTTATCAGTACTAGCCTTTACATTGTTTACTTCATTTACATTGTTTTCAGCACAGTATCCATAAGTTAATGGTCACTCATGATTTCTTTTCATGCTTTTTTTTATGGTACTCTAGCTCCCCCTGTTGGACAAGAAGAAGCAGCTCCTTGCACAGCTGGCTGAGGCTCAGGAGCTGAAGGAGCATGTGGACAGGAGGGAGGAGGCCGTGGGTAGGGTGCTGGGTCGCTGCTTGACTCCAGAACAACTGCGTGATTACAGCCATTTTGTGAAGATGAAGGCAGCACTGCTGGTAGAACAGCGCCAGCTGGATGACAAAATCCGGCTAGGGGAAGAACAACTCCGAGGCCTGAAGGAGAGCCTGGGCTTGGGATACGGCCCTTACTGAAACTGGAAGTGGAAGTGAAGTACAGGAAGGTTGCATGCGCGTACATGCACGTGAATGGGCACACATGAAAGTTTCCGATTAAATAATTATGCTTGACTGTATATGAATGTTATAACAAACCTGCAATACTGACAGTCAGAGGCTTTTTAAGAAGCAAAAGCACACTGAATTTATCAGCTGTAATATCAGCCGGTGCTTGGTGCCATTTTGCCACCCCTTCACACAGCAGCAATACTCAGTATTGTTTGTTCAGAAATCAGTAACATTAAGCAAGTAAATGACCTCAAAATCCTATTCTTAGTCACATTGTGCACGTATGTGCACGTACATCTTATTAATCTCAACTGAAGACCTGTCCATGCACTGCTATTTATTTATTTATATCTCTCAGCAAGATCAGAGAAAGAACTCAAGAGTTATGTTGTTCTATGTACTGAGATTTGGTCACCTTGAATATCAGCAAATTCAGCACTAAAAACTTTTGGCCCAATTATGTTTATTTCATATGTTACTAGAAAGGTTTTTGATAGAAAATGAACCACATGTTCAGGAAGTGTTAAGCTGTAACAGCACTCTGTTTGGTTCAAATTGGAATTTGATTTTGTACTGAAAGTTATTACAGAACCATCTTATGAAGATATCCATCTTTTCTTACTGTCTTCAGTCAGGTTAGTGCTGTCAGTGTGTATTCATTATTCTGTGGTTATTTATGTGTTCTGGTCAGGTAACGGTCCACTTATTCAGGCAAATCATGAGCATTGAAGACATATTTGTGCCTTTTTCATTATAAAGTGCTTTGCTGCATTTTTCTGGAGTGATTTCTGATTTTTCTGATGCCAAAGATTACTTTCATGTCTTAACACAAGAACAGAAGTATGGTGCTTATTTTGGAGAACTACACGCAGTAGCCTGGACTTTTAAAGGAAATTCTTGCTGTGGCTGTGTTTATTCAGTGCAGCTGTGTTGAACATTTTGATCACTTAACAGTTACATTCCTTGTATTTCATGCTTAAGCTTGCAGTGTTGCAAATATCATGTAATGTAATATCTTTTTTTTATTATTATTATTCTGACTGAGCAAACTGCTTTTTAATATCCTTATCCTCTTTAGAGGAAAGAATGCTGCTTTGGTGAACATTTAATGTGCTGTTTTCAGCTGCCAATGTATTAAACAATATGTTGTTGGGTTTCTTTTTTTGTTTCTGAACTGCCTTGCAGCATTTAAGAGTGCCAAAGATGAATGTGCATTTGTTAAACAGCTTAAAAACTTTTGTTCATATATCGGTTTTTTTTTGTTGTTGTTGTTTACGCAATGTATATAGTGCCTTCTTCTGTGCTCTTTATTTTTTGTTGTACCATACCTTCGTAAATCACTTCACGCTGGAAATGTATGAAAATATTTGGTTGAACTATAATTGATCCATTTCCTCATTTTTTGGTTTGTTAAAAATCCAGTGTTGAATATGTAGTATTGATTATAGAATATAAATATTTTAAGCTATGTGTGGGTTTTTTTTATTCCAAGTCGAATAGTTTCTTTTCACACCTCATTACCCCGGTGAAAACACAAGCTGTAGCCCTCAGAATGCATTCTAACGTTCTTTAGTTCCCTAATCCTGTACATCTTACATTTTATTAAAATTTAATAAAACAATGCTGACATTTATAGGAAGCACATACACATTCTGGCCACATTAACAGGTACACTGGCACCACTTTTTCATGCAATTATCTAATCAGCCAGTCATGTGGTAGCAATATAAATGCATAAACTGGTGCAGAGCTTCAGTTAATGTTCACATCAAACATAAGATGATGGCTGGGCGAATGCGATCCCAGTGACCTTGCTGGTGGTGTGGTTGTTGGTGCCAGGTAGGCTGCTCTGAGTATATCAGAAAACATGCTGATATAGAAAATTGTACAGTTAAACAGTAGAAATTTTTTGCCTGATCTTTTTCCAAGTTTCAACTGTACAGTTTTAGTGAACTTGCATTAACTGTAGCACCAGAGTCCTGTTCTTGGCTTTCAAAAGTAGTAGTTGTTTGTTGTAGCTCATCCGCCTCAAGGAGTGACATTTTTTGTTGCTGCTCACATTGGATGTAAAAGGTTATTTCAGCTACTGTAGGCTTCCTGTCGTCTCAAACTAGTCTCCCCGTTCTCTTCTGATCTCGGTCAACAAGGTGGTTTTTCTCTGCAGTACTGCTGCTTGCTGGATGTGTTTTGTTTTTTGCACCATTCTGTGTAAACTTGTGCATGAAAATCCCAGCAGTTTCTGAAATCCTCAAATCGGCCCATCTGGCACAAAGGACCTGCTGTAATCAAAGTCACTGTGTTTCTGATGTAAACAATAACTAAAATTCTTTTCCTGGGTCTGTAAGAATTTATGCATTGCACTGCAGTAACACGATTGGCGGATTAGATAACTGTACGAAGTTGTTCCCAATGACGTGTGTATGTTTATCTTTGAGAGATATTTTTTTGAGTGGATCGCTGCAGTTATTTTACATTCAAACTGTTGCTTCTTTACCTGCTTTAAATAATATTAGATTTTCTTAAGACATTTGATTCAAGAACCCTGGAGACCTACGGTGAAAATCCCTTTAATAAAACTCATGAAACGCAGCATAACAAACAACCAAAACAAAAAACAGTAACTAAAAGCAATTTGATAACATTTACAACCACAAAGGAAAACAAAAACTGTACAACCCTAATGCTGGATCACTGCTTACTTTTACTCATTCATGAATTCATTAGGGGGCTTCATAACAAGAGGAAAATTTTGTGATGGTCATTGTACATATTTTGCAATACCATGGTGTCACCATCACACAGAGATGCTTGAATAATCGTGGCCATTTCTCTGGTGTATGCTCCACCATGGTACTGAAGTTGCACAATTATTTGTACAATATGTCATAATGACCTGGTCGATAGAGGAGGAAGATACGTGGCTCGCTGCCCTCTGGGAAAATGTGGTGGTTAACTGTACCACCCTCTCCTCGGTCCATGTATTCCACCAATATGGACACATTCAATGCCTGTGCTAAGGCTATGATGTGGATGTGGTCACTTTCTTTGGACATTGGCTCAACCTCCTGCAAAAAGAAACAGTTAACATTAGTCCTAATGCTGGTTTGAACATCTGTATATATTTTCTTGAGCCGTGCATTATACATCTAATCTCGGTGTTCCTCAGAAGGCCTGGATCTGTAAAAGGTTTCGTTTCGCCATGTCGTACCTGCTGGCAGAATTCTTTGACCGATCGTCCTCCCTCTATGAAGTGCTGGAAAAAGGCATGCTCTCTCTGCAGGTAGCCAGAGGTGAGCAGCCGAAGGTAAACCACCACGTAGTCCGACACACTCTGGTCATTAAAGGAGCTCAGGAGCTCCCCGAGGGCTGGCTGCTTCTCACACAGCTCAATCAGGTCCATGAACTAATGAAATCAACGAGAACACATGTCAGGAATTTACAAATTACAGCAGCATGCAGATTCGTCTCGTTTCTACTCACCGTGTTGTGAAAGTCTTCAATAGTGAACTCGGTAAAGCCCTGGTTCACGAGGTCCAGTTTGCTCTTTGCTGCTACTGCTTTAAACCTAAGATAGGCATATTTAGGCACATAATTTTCAAACTATCATCTTTTCAAACTGACATCTAACATACGCCAAGCTGCCAGTTTATTAGCTACAACAACCCTGTACAGATGGGTGAAAAATTAAAGGAAAAACCATTTTAAAGTGTGTTAGTAAGGTATCGGTTTGGCATAAACCACCAGAACAGCTTCACTTTGTCTTAACAGATTCAACAAGTCTCTGGAATTGAACTGGAGTAATGAACACTGTGCCTCATACAGAATTTCAGTCAGGTGGTGTTTTTGATGGTGGTGGTGGAGAGCGCTGGCTAACACATGCCTTTAAAATCTCACAGACGTTCAACTGGGTTGAGATCTGATGAACGTGAAGGCCATAGGCCATACATCATTTATATCATTTTTATTTTCATCAGACCATCCAGTGAGCCCTCATGTCCTGTGGAGGTGTTTGGAGTCATCCTGGAAAGCGATCATGCCCACCAGGATAGAAATGTTTCATTAAAGGATAAAAGTGATCAGTCAGAAGAATGTTGAATGGATTTGTAGTGATGCTTCATTCTAAGGGGAAAAGTGGAAGCAAACCATGCCAGCAAGATAAATAATCACCCAAAGCTGACTGGTTTTTCCTTTGATTTGTCCACCTTCTGTAGTTAAACCCACTGACCATTTTACAGGAGTTGTAAGCCTACCCTGTAATTGAGGTACCCTGCACAGTTTAGTGGTTTTCCTGCACTAACACACACACTACCACTCAGGAAAGCTTGTCAATTAGCTGTTTAGTTGAATCAAGTGTGTTACGGTAGGGAAGACTGTAAAATATGCAGTACTGGGGGTACTCCAGGACCAGGGTTGGGAACCTGTGAGCTAATAGATATAGCAGAAGATTGTGTACTTACAAAGTGCAACTATATTTTAGGCTGCAATGTGTAAGTAGTTAAATGGATGTTAGGTGTAAGTTTTGTTCACAAAACTTATTTCTGTTAGTTTAATTTAAGGATTCTTTTTAAAAAAAACTATACGCACTATACAGACATTTAGAACAAAAGGCAAGCTTTACTTCTGTAGCTCTTTGCCATCGTCCAGTAGGGACTCCAAATGTGAAAAGCCAAAAGCTCTGTAGAAACAATTTCCATCAGGTCGCGTCTTCCGGATGTATGAATATTTTTTATGAAGATCCTGCAGGAATAACAGTGAAAAACTTTAAAGGAACTAAAATCACAATTTCTTCCAATTTTGGAAACATCATCTGGATTCAAACTTAACAATTCAGCATTCGCTTTTCTGCTGTGCCACTTGGGAGTCTATTTGAGCAGCTCTTAACTTTAAACCAAGACAAAGATTTGACAAAAATGGCATAAAAAAAGAACAGAATATAGTTTTAAATATTATTACAGATATAACTATATGAATACATGACAGGTTGGTCTTAACCTTGATCTTGAGTTGATAGATTGTGTCCTCTTCAGCATACTCGCTCTGTAGCACAGAGAGATCCTGTCTGTCAGACACTAAGGGGATACTGATGGCTATCTGTCTCAACATACAGAGAGAGAGAGAGAGAGAGAGA
>JAOVVH010000052.1:11647948-11658248 GCA_028566435.1 Scorpiodoras heckelii
TCGGCCACCGGCAGCTGCGGGGATCGGGGATCGGCCACCGGCAGCTGCGGGGATCGGGGATTGGCCACCGGCAGCTGCGGAGATCGGCCATCGTCAACTGCGGGGATCGGGGATCGGCCATCGTCAACTGCGGGGATCGGCCACCGGCAGCTGCGGGGATCGAGGATCGGGGATCGGCCACCAGCAGCTGCGGGGATCGGCCACCGTCAGCTGCGGGGATCAGGGATCGGCCACTGTCAACTGCGGGGATCAGGGATCGGCCACCATCAACTGCGGGGATCAGGGATCGGGGATCTGCCATGAGCAACTGCTGGGATCCGGAAGCGGCCACCAGCAACTTTGTAGGGTTTTGAGGATCGGCCACCAGCAACTGCGGGGACCAGGGATCGGCAACTGCAGGGATGGGCCACCTGCAATGGCGGTGATCGGAGATCGGCCACCTGCAACGGCGGTGATCAGGGATCGGCCACCGGCAACGGCGGTGATCGGGGATAGGCAACGGCTGTGATAGGGGAACACTGTGATAGGAACGGTGGTGATCGGGGACCCGGTCGCCGGGAACAGTGGTGATCGGGGACACGGTCGCCGGGCACGGTGGTGATCGGGGACACGGTCGCCGGGAATGGTGGTGACCTGGGATTGTTTTTTGGGAGCACATGCGCAAGCACAACTCAAAAATTAGTCACTAGGCTCTTTCAAAATAAAGTCATTAATGGGGTCTGAAACCTGACCAGATCCAGCTGGGTCTGCAACAATCACCTACTGTCACAACGTTTTCAATAATTACTTTAAAAGGGAAACAGTGATATAACTTGTACTGCACTTGTTGTTAACACTTTTCAGGTCTGCTGGTGGTGGTTCTGTGTTTTTGCTACTCTCTGCCATTCTTCAGTTTATGAAGGAAGGTTTTCACCTTGGTATATTTTCTAGCTTTCTCCAGCTCTGTCAAAAGGTCATCAGTTACTATTTTATGTCTAAAAGCAGCTCTAACTGTTACCAGCAAACTCCTTCAAAGTCACAGCCTGTGTGAACTTGGATAAGACGTATGCATATGGTGACCGTTTTACTTTATTCGACACTTGAATGAAGCGCGTTAAAACAGTAAAGTAAAGCACATGCTTGAACTGGCTAATAGAGATGATTGAAGGCGTATTGTGACGTATCGTGTCCACACTAAATCACCAGTAAATGACCACACCGCTGTGTTTTGTACATAAACGCAACGGTAGATTCTGCAGAGAAGAGCAAAACGGGGTGAAGACTTCTGCACTCGTCTGTATGTAAACACAGGAGGTTCACTCAGGACAGCAAGGACGGAGGACGATGCGAGCTCAGTGAAGGCAGCAAAAAGAAACCAGCATGCAAATGTTCAGTACATGTAGCCAGTAATCAGGCTGATCGTTGACAGACGAGGGTATTAATGTGTTCTACAGGTTATACTGCAGCAGATGACCCTAATTTAGACTGCGTCAAAACACTTAACAACCAGGACAAGGTGCAAAACATCATTTCCCATTTTACTACATTCGCATCAACATACTTTTGTGCTTTCTCACATCATTACCTAAATGCTTTGTTGGCTATTCTCTGCTATTTGTATTGCCGAGAACAAATATACATTTTCCCCGTAACAAGTTCCGAAATAAAACATACAAAAAACCCAGTAACACTGTGCTCTACATCTTATAGCTGGAGACCCAGTCAAAGATGCATAGTTTTATTTCTAAAAGGAAATATTTCTTCACTCACCCTCCATCTCTCCCTGTGATGTTTCCTGCTGTTCGTCCGCCATCTTGGATTCGGGGTTGTGTTTCCCCTCCCAGTGTGTGTGAGCGGTTAAATCCCAAAAAGCTGCTCGTTCCATAGACAAGGCCACTTCGTAGGGAGCTAAGTAACCGCAAAGTGGTGCACTGTAAAACCACTAGAGCCTGATTTTGGACTCGGACACCTCCTGTACTTCCGGGTCAGATTTGTTCTGTAGCATCAAACGTTGTGTCCTTACTCCTTGAGCCGTTTGAGTGATTCTTGTTCAGTCGTGTTAAGTTGAAATGTTTGTATTAAGCAGAATTTCGTTGAAAAGTTTGAGAAAAGTGTCAGCCCGGCGCTGGCATCATACTAGTCTGACAAGTTAGTTAACTTTTATTCCTTTCTTTTGCATATATATGTCGAGAATCAAGGCACACAGGATTGAATTTTGGATGATCTGCCATTGTTTATATGTAAACGTGTCTCTCACCTGTTTGTATTTACACTGTGAATCCGCCTGAAGGAATGTGTCCTAATATTAACTGTTTTGCTTCTGTTAAGATGACTGGATCTCAGTGGAAAAGGTGGAACAACTAAATAAGTGGGCATACTTTTTGAGTGCAAAAGTTTGCATCTCCCAAAAGATCTGAGTATAAAAGTAAAACTTTCTTGCATTACAAATTTGCAAAAAAAATTAAATAAATAAATCCCAGCTTCAGCTGCTCCTCCAGTAAGACTGCAATCATCTCAAACACACTATAATCAAGAGAGGTGTGGATCTGGAAATGTCAGTTTTGCTGTGACCTTGTTGCAGGATGTGAGCTGAAAAAAAAGGCAGCGTATGACATCTGGCAGCGTGATAACAAATGTGTCAAGAATATGCAAGGCTAATATTTCAAGTCGGATTATCTAAAACAGGCATCCATCCATCCAGGCGTACCCACAAAGGGCTGGCGTGGCTGTAGGGTTTCATTCCAGCCGTAGAGGAACCTTCAGTAGACTCTTGGGTAGCTTATGGTACCTGCTTGGTTGGAATAAAAACCTGCAGCCGCACTGGTCCTTTACAGATCAAATTGAACATCCTTGACCTAAAATGTATCTGGGGCATGCAGTAGGTTGGATGTGGTGACGAGCTAAATCTGAGCGCAGAAGTTACTAAGAATTATTTATATCACATTCAGAAAGGGGGCTGCTTTTGAACTCTATTTTGTATTATGAGTACCTTAATATGCACAATTTGGCCACTTTTGGAGCTTGTAATAATAACGAAGGAATATTTCTTAAGCGGGTGAAAGCATTCCCATTCAACTGTATGGTATGCTTAAAAATGTGCCGAATCAGTACTTTTGCATTTTTACTGTCACCTATTTATTAAATATATTCCTAAATGCATTCACAGATGACTTAATTAACAGCATGGACAAGAAAGCAACCTGGGACAGATTTTACACAGAAAACTGCAAGAAAGGAAAATTCAAGAACTTTGAATGGTTCTTTGGCTTTCATTCAGTCAAAGACTACATCCTGCCGCTGCTGCAGTCCGTGTCCATGTCCGACGCTCCTGCACCACTACACGTTCTGGACATCGGCTGCGGCACCTCAGCATTGGGCCCCGGTATCTACGCACACTCTCAACGTGCGGTGCGGGTCACATGTGCAGATATCTCCCCAGTGGCGGTGCGGTTAATGCAGGAACATGCTGAAAGCACACCGGTGCAACCCTGCAATCCAGCCTCCACCCTCGTCTTCAGAGAAATGGACTGCACAGAACTGGGAGAACATTTTGAGCCCAGGAGCATGGCCTTGATAGTAGACAAAGGTACCACAGATGCACTGGTGAGGTCCAGTGAAGGACAAGCAAAAGCTGGTCAGATTGTACGGCAGTGTCTGACCGCTCTGAGACCCGCCGGGAGCCTGCTGCAGTTTTCAGACGAAGATCCTGATGCCAGGCTGCTTTGGCTGGAGAAGGAGACTCGAGGCCCAAATGTGGCAGCTGACGTATCAGTACATGAAGTTGGAGAACTACGAGGGATCACTTACTTCTGTTATCAAATAACTCCTTCTTCAGTCCAACACTGAGAAGTTACTCGGTGTTTTATGCAACATTGTCTTGTTTCTTTTGTGTAATTACATTTCTCCATACGTTAGATTACTATTGATTGTCATTATTACGGTATTTTTTGACCATTGTAACTGTATGCACAGTGCAATTACAATGTCTACCAATGTCGTGGTATTGTGAATCACACCCGCTGGCAGTACAAATAGTGTACAGATTTTCTATTGCAATAATGGATACAGATGCATTAGCATTATTGTATATGTAACATTTTATTTGAATCTGTATATTGTGTAAAAAAACAATAACACAACAAGACTTCCTTTACAAAAAAAACAATACAAACCCATACAATACTTTGGCCGACTCCAGAACAGCCAATATTGTATCCATATGAAGCAGGGTTGAGCGTTATATGGCATATAAAATACAAAAAAAAGGATCATCAAGAAATTGTAGACAATGGTAGCCACATAAAATACCACCAATAAAAGCCTAGGATGATTAACAACACCAACAATGAAGCACAAGAATTAAGCGTTTAAAAGGGGTTTTTTTGGAAATCCACAATGGCGCACATTATAAAAAGTGAAAAAAGGTACACTTTACAGATTTACAGCTAACATTAAACATAAAACACAATTTCCTCCATAGCAGTTTTTCATTTAGTTCCATCTGATGAAGGTTTTGAAGAACTTTTCAGCCATCAAACAAATCGCATTATTGCTTGTTTTCAGTATCTGTACGGCCGGTTGGGATGATGCCGAGAATATGGGTTATACTGGTGCTGTTTGTGTTTTTGTTTCATCACAAAGCTGTTCCCTGACCAGGAGGAGGCATTAGGCGCAGTTCTTCCATTATCACCACGCCAGTTCCCACCTTCAACCAAACATCAGAAAACTCATGCTGACCAACACGGAGCATAATGTAACAGTTCTATGATCATAAACTCAATAAAGATGAACTCGAGCACAAATGAGAATGACAGCAAAGGCTATAAACCTGGCCCTTACCATTAGCCGTTGTTTCGTTCTCAAAGCTGAAGTAACCAGTGCTGAAGTGAGTGTGTGCAGGTATTCCATCCTCATAAAAATGTGCCCCAAAACCATCATACTGCAGCTGTTGTTGCCAGGCTGGCACTGAAAAGATACATTAATAAGGTATATACACAGGTTTCATTTAAATTATGGTTTGATGTTACTTGACAGAGAGTCAGTTACAGATTTTAGCTCAATTTATTTAACTTTCTTTTATTATATTACTCTCGGTTATATTTAGTAGATGTAGCCTATTGACAGTTGCCTGTATTATTGAAGCCATTAGATCCCATGTAACAGCTATTACCTCATGTCATCATGTAGGTCTGCTGCAGAAATTCCAAACATACGTTTAAAGAACATGTTCGTGCATCTATCAAGACTGCGTGTAAACTTCAGTTTCTCACACAGACACTTCCTGGCCCAGTAAATGACCCCAGATAGGCTGTTTTTGGAGTTGACATTTAACATACTGTATAAAAACCAGCTAAAAGACTATTGTAGTGCTATAAATGTGCCCAAATGTTCTTTTGTGGGAAAAAAAAACACTTAAAATGTATTGTGCGAGTTATTTTGAAACCGCCCAACCATTTTGTTTGCAGGGACTTCCCTGTAGCTCTTTAGACTGTCGTGGTTTTGGCAACAATGTTCAGGTTCTAGCAAAACTGTCCAACCTTCAGATAAACCTCATTAGGGCTGTATAGCCAGGCAGATAAACAGAATAAAGGAAACGATTCAGAATTTTACCTCCATAATAACCAGAATCTGCCATGGATCCTGCTGGCCTGTACTTGCTTTGATCTGGAGTCTGCCTGTAATCCAGCATCCTTGTCTGACTCTGGTCTACAAAATGAAGATTACTGATAAAAAGCTGCCAATGAAAAATACATTTCAATGATCTTATTCACAATGCTTTGTACTAAACCTACTTTTCATATTTTCTCTGCCTTGTTAAATGTGAGGTTGATGCACTATATAGACAAAAGTATTCGGACACCTGCAAGAGCTTTTATGACGTTCAATTCTAAATCCCTAGGCATTAATACGGAGTTGGTCCCAATTTGCAGCTAAAACACCTTCCACTATTCTGAGGAGAAATCTTTCTACAAGATTTTGCAGTGTGTCTGTGGGATTTTTTTGCCCATTCATCCAGAAGAGCATTTATGAGGTGAGACACAGATGCAGGACAAGAGGGCCTGGCTCGCAATCTCCATTCCAGATCATCCCAAAGGTGTTCATTGGGGTTGATTTGTGCACTGGGGCACAGTCATGCAGGAACAGACAAGTGCCTTCCCAAACTGTTCCCACAAAGTTTGAAGCATACAGTTATTCAAAATGTCTTGGTATGATGAAGCCTTAAGATTTCCCTTCACTGGATCTAACGGGCCTTGGCCAACCCAAGAAAAACAACCCCACAGTATAATCTTTCCTCCACCAAGATTTACAGTTGGCACAGTGCAGTCAGGCAGGTAACATTCTCCTGGCATACGCCAAACCTGGACTCGTAGATCAGTCTGCCAGACAGAAGAGTGATTCATCACTCCACATGAACATGTTTCCACTGCTAGAGACTCCAGTGGCTATGTGCTTTACACCATTCCATCGGACACTTGGCATTAAGCTTGGTGATGTAAGGCTTGCATGCAGCTGCTTGGCCATGGAAACCCATGCCATGAAGCATCTGGTGCACAGTTTTTGTGCTAATGTTAATGCCAGAGTAGTGTTGGTGACTATTATGCAGTATACACCTCAGCGACCCCGCTCTGTAACTTTACGTGGTCTGCCACCCCGTGGCCAAGTTGCTTTGGCTCCTAAACGCTTCCACTTTTCAATCATACCACTAACATTTAACTGTGGATTATCTATTAGGGAGGAAATTTCATGAACTGACCTGCAATGGTGGCATCCTGTTACAGTACCACACTCGAATTCAGCGAGCTCTTTAGAATGACCCATTCTTTCATAAATGTTTGTAAAGGCAGACTGCATGGCTAGGTGCTTGATTTTATACACCTGTGGGAATGGGACTCCATGAAACCCCTTAATTCAACAATTTAGTGGTGTGTCTGAATACTTTTCTCCATATAGTGTATGTTTTTATCTCAGCATGCTCTGACTATTCTCCAAGCCTCTGCTTTTTATACCAGTTAAGACTGCAAAAATGCACAACGCTAGACAAGCTAGGCTCGACTCAGATTTAGCACAATTTTCTTTAGATTTAGCACTTATTTGCGATTGTGTATCAGATTATGCACTCAACATCCATTTTATTAGGAACACATGTACACCTGCTGATTTATGCAGTTTTCTAATCAGCCAATAATGTGGTTGTGACAAAACTGGTGAGCAGGAAAGCATCTCAGCATGTACACAACATTGAGCCTTGAGATGGATGAAATACAACAGTAGAAGACCACATCAGGGTCCACTTCTGTCAGCCAAGAACAGTAATCTGAGGCTACCATGCGAACAGGTCTAACCAAACTGGACAGAGATCACATTTCCCCCATTCTGATCTTTGATGTGAACATTAATTGAAGCTCTTGACCTGTATCTTCATAACTGTATGTACTGACTGGATAACTGTATAAATACACAGGTGTACAGGTGTTCCTCTTAAAGTGACCAGTAAGTGTATTATACAAAGTCAAAATTTAGTTTTCTGTACAATAAATCTGTTTCTTTCCCAAATAAATAAATAATTGTGGTTTCAGTGGGGACATAAAATGAATCACAGAAAGAGTTTGAGTCTTGTTAAACTCACCTGCTACTACAGGGTTGGGCAGCTCTACACCCCAAGCCTGAGCAGCATGAGTCAGTAGCAAGCAAGTGATCTGCCGATGAGCCAAAGCATTCCAGTGAACCCCATCTTTCATGCGGTGCTGGAGGCTGAACCGGAAGAGGAAGTGAAGGTCTAGAACATCCAGCCCACATGCATCTGCCAGCATCGCACCATAAAAGTTTGCCTCGATCACATCGTAGCGAAGAGTCGGGCCCATGTCCTGAATCTGAAATGAGGGAGTATCGTGATATAATTACTGATCTGAATGATTTAGCCACATAGACCCAAGCTCTGTAGACTAATTAGGTTTAACCCAACACTTATCTCGATTTATGCTGCCAATATCTAGAGACAATACAGTTTAGCCTAGCCCAAATTAAAGAAGTGACCCACCTCAGGTACTAGAAAGCCTCCTATGATCTTCTTGCCCAGAGGCATGGTCATGTTCCACACCACAAGGCTTTCCTCTGGCAGAACAGCCTTCAGCTGTGCAAAAAATTTATTTAGGTTCTCCTTGTACTCTGGGACCCACTTACGGTTGTATCTGAGCGGCAAAGTTTAATATGCACACAATGCAGAGCTGATTATACCTCTCAGTCATGTGGAATGATCATTTATTGAGAAAATCTTTAATTCCTTTCTTTCTGAGCTTTAGGCCAGTACTATGTATAAACCTCACCCTTTACACGGTTACCTTGATATATCCCAGACACAGGAGTTGACTATGACCACATCTGGCTTCAGGTCATGTTTGAAGTCAGCAAGAATGCTCTCCATGTACCGAGAGAAGACCCTTGTGATGAAGTAGAACCGGACCAGGTGATGGTCCGTGCGATACTGACGAACCTCTCGGTACTCTGTGCCATTGCTCATTTGACCTAGTCTTCCACCCTCTACTAAACAGTCTTGTTCAAAGGACAGCTCTCCCTTGATGAGAGAGGTGAGAATTATATATATATAAAAAAAAAGCATATCATTACTGACATTTAGTCATTTGGGAAACATGATTATTCAGAGCAATGTACACTGTACAGTAAAACACACACTGCAAGTTCTCCAATTTAAGAAACTAATGTCCCAGAATTCTACTGCAAAAAGTTAAAGGCTGCATTTGATAGTTCGATTAAACATGAAAGAAACAAAGAAAAACAATGCTGTATCCATCATCCAAGAGTTCTGTGTAGCACTCATTTAAAAACATAAATGCAAATGTAAAAAATAAAAACATTGAGCCCAGGAAGGGACAGGGAGGGAAAAAAATCGGTAGTTGAAAAAAAGTACTTTTGCGAGATCTAGCTAAAACATTGCAAGATCCAACATAACTTTTGTGACAAAAAGTTATGTTTTGAGAGATCTCGTAAAATTTATACTGGATCTTGCAAAGTTTTTGCAAGATCTTGCAAAAGTACATCTTTATTTTCAACTATCCGTTTTTTCCCCGTTCCATATCCCTTCTGGAGCTCTGTACAATACAAACCTTGTCAGGTAAAGCTGGAATTTTCCAGGACACTGAAATGCTCCTTCCTATAAAGACTGGGTCTGACCAAGACATTTACTCATGCATGCGTTGGCGTTAATTAATCACACCCCACTGTGCCAAAAATAATGCTGATCACCAAATGATTCAGCAATTAATTCACTTCAATGAAATCTACCCTACGTGGCCAGAAGTATGTAGACACCTGAAGGTCACACCCACATACAGGCCTTCCCCAAACTGCTGTCAGAAAGTTGGAAGCACACAATAGTACAGGATGTCTCTGTATGCTGTGGCTTTTAGATTTTCTTTCACTGGAGCTAAGGGGCCCAAACATTTTCCAGCATGACAATGCCACTCACTGTACACAAAGTGAGCGTTGGTGAAGCTGAAGAAGCCGAGTGGGGATGAATTGGAGTGAGGCCTCCTCACCCAACATCAGTGCCTGATCTCACACACACTCTCTTAGGCCTGAATGAGCATGAATTCCCACAGCCTTGCTCCATAATCAGGTTTGCAAAATGAATTTAATATTAAAATGAAAAGCCTAGTTTCAGATCTCCATGAGAAACTAACCGGAAGGGTTAACCTACATGCATCCAAATAAAGATGGATTTATTCAAAGTGAGGTTAATAAAACATTATGAAATTAAACAAAAATCAATACATACCTTGCTTTTGAGCTGGGATAACGACAGATAAGAGTCTCTTTGCAAAAGCAACACCAAGTCTTTGTACACAGAGCGCTGAACTAGAGGGAGAAACACGTTTACCAGCAGCTACATGCTGTAGGATCATGTCGGGGGTTTGGGGTTCAGGGTTAATACTCACTTGAATCGCCAAGAACAACTACAAATTTGTTATGAAGAAGTTGACTGGCTTGACGATGAGTCACAGTCCTCATACAGGCCTCTCGCATCTTGCCAGCGAATTGAAATAAAGCAGCAATACAACCTAGCGTCTTAACTAGCAGAGGATATAACTAAACCAAAGCCGTAAAGATGTCTGGGGCAGAAAGTGTCTGCAAACTGAACTACAGCAGTTAATTTTTGGCTTCCGCAGTTAAGTGCTGGTGCTGGTGCTGCTCGTCTCCGCGTGGATTTAACAAACTGCCCACTATCGTTATCACACAGTGTCCTTAAGAAGAAAGTCACAAAACACGAACCTTCAATTAGAGAGAGAGAGAGAGAGAGTATATA
>JAOVVH010000052.1:11744600-11755802 GCA_028566435.1 Scorpiodoras heckelii
AACAATTATTATTATTATTATTATTATTATTATTATTATTATTATTATTATGTGTGGCGGAATTACACTCTCCTTGTGGATAATTATCAGGAAAAAAAGTGTGAACAAACTTGCAGCCAGAGAGATTAAAAAAAAAAAACATTTTTCAAGTCTTGTTTTCTCACCCGCTATCATTTCATCATCTCAACCTTGTACTTATATCTACAGCTTTGCTTGTTTGGTGTTGATGTTTGTTGTTAAATATTTATGACATCCATGAGCCGTCCCGTCTGATGAACCAACTACACAAAGAAACTCAACAAAGAGGCATAGGAACCCCCTACTGCCATCTAGCGGCCGTGCGGCGCAACTGCAGAGCGACGCAGACGCACGTACGCTGAAGTGTACGTAAGTGCACACAACGGCGCAGGCCGCGTGCGTAGGTCTCTGCGTAGATCGACACAGAAGTACGCTGCTGCAGATGAACTCCGCTTACTAAAAACGAAAGATTATCGAGTTTCTAAAAAGTGGAGCAACTCGAGCAATTTACTGACAACTGCTTTGAGCAGTGTATAATGGCACATAACAATGGTGATCAAGTGACTCACAGTAGGAAACACAAGAGTAGACTTAATTCTCACAGTATCAAAAGCATGTTAGGGCAGTAAAAGATTACAGGATTATATGATAATACATTTAAAAACTTAAATAACATTATTTCCTTTTTTTTTTGCATATGTTTTCCATAGGGGCGGCACAGTGGTTAGCACTGTAGCCTCACAGCAAGACGATCCGGGTTCGATTCCCGGTCCGGGCCGTTCTGTGTGCAGTTTGCATGTTCTCCCCGTGCTTGTGTGGGTTTCCTCCGGGTACTCCGGTTTCCTCCCACAGTTCAAAGACATGCATGTTAGGTTGATTGGTCACTCTAAATTGCCCGTAGGGGTGAATGTGCGCATAAGTGTGTGTTGGCTATGCGATGGACTGGTGACCTGTCCATGGTGTACCCAGCCTTCACCCGATGATACTGGGATTGGCTCAGTACAGTATAACAATTTAGAAAAATACTTATTTAAACGTTTTCCTATATTGGAAATAAAATAATAGAGAAAAAAACCATGTGTCCATGATAGATGTTGTACCGTTATGAGGGCCGTGGACAGGAACAGGCCCCTCACCCCTTTTCCCGGCATCACTTTCTGTCCCCTGCAAATCTAGTTCAAAAACCGACCCTGTGTGTTTGACAGTCACAAGCCTCTCAGAAAAATAAGGCACTTTTTTTTAGCTGAATAGCATTGGACAGTTGAAGATTAGGGAAAAATAACCTGGTCTTTTTCTCGTCTTCACCTGTTCAGGTTTGGTGAGTCTGTGCTCATCAGATTCTTGTTCTTGGTTGACAAAAGTGAAGCCCATAATGGTCTTCTGCTGCTGTAGTCCATCCACCTCAAAGTTTGGTGTGTTGTGCTTTCTGAAATGAGTTTCTGCTCACCACGGTTGTAAAGAGTGCTTATTTGAGTTACTATAGACTTCCTGTTAGCTCAACCCAGTCTGTTTCTCCTCTGATCTGTCTCATCAATAAGGTGTTTCAGCCTGCAGACTGTCTGCTCACAAGTGCAGACAATTCTGTGTAAACTACAATATAGGGATTGTTCTGTGTGAAAAATCCCAAGAATCTGCAGTTTCTAAAATGCTCAATCCAGCCCATGTGCTACAAACAACCATGCCACGGTTAAAGTCACAGCAATGGCACTTTTTCTTCATTCCTAATGTTTAATGTGAACATTACATGAGGCCCTTGGCCTGTATCTGAACAATTTTGCATTGCGCTGCTTCCACAAGATTGGCTGATTAGATAACTGCATGAATGTCTAGTTGTACAAGTGTTCCTAATAAAGTGGAACATGAGTGCTGGTTCAAACAGTAGTACTCATCCTCCACAATACTATTCTCAATTATTGTTACAACTGAAGGCCAGTTGTACTGTAAAGTATCTCTGTTTTGGAAATAAGAATTTATTCAAGAACGACTCAACTAAGTAAAGAAAAACGACAGTCCATCATTACTTTAAGAAATGAAGGTCAGACAATCTGAAAAACCTCAATGAGTTGGAGCACAGAGTGAAGGCAAAGCAGCCAACAAGTGCTCAGCACCTCTGGGAACTCCTTCAAGACTGTTGGAAAACCATTTCAGGTGATTACCTCAAGAAGCTGATTGAGAGAATGCCAAGAGTGTGTAAAGCTGTAATCAAAGTAAAAGGTGTCTACTTTGAAGAATCTAACATCTAAAACATATTTTGGTTTGTTTAACACTTTTACGTTCACTACATGATTCCTACATGTGTTCCTTCTTAGTCTGGATGACTTCAGTATTCATTTACAATGCAGGAAAAAAAAAGAAGAAAAAAAACATTGAATGAGAAGGTGTGTCCAAACTTTTGACTGGTACTGTACATACACCTGTAAACCTGCTCATTCATGTGGTTTTCCAATCAGCCAATCTTGAGGAAATCTCCACTAACTCAAATAACCAGTCTTTTAACTGTGCTGAAGAAAAGCATCTCAGGATGTATAATATGTCAACAGCAGTTCTGGTTCCTCTCCTGTCAGTCAAAAACAAGAGTCTGAGGCTACAGGGGACAGCTAAAGAATGAAAATACCTCATCTGGTCTAAATTAATTCTAAACTAGTTCTTGTGCAGCCACGTACCATGAAAAGACACATCATTATGTGAACGAAACTCCTCGGTCTGATGTTAGTGTCATGTGATCTTAATATAAATACATCTGTTTCTGAAAGGTCCCAGAGCATACCAAAATAATCAGCATCATGAAGAGCTTTCAAAATAAATCTGGAATAATGTTCTGGAAAAGGATCAGTCAGGGTTTACTTTTAAAAAATATCCCATGCTTGTACAGGAAACAGAGTGCTATTGTATTTAGTACTAAAAAATGAAAAGTGTATGGCACAACTACACCTTTGCCTAGAGAAGCACCAAAAGCAGTTAAGAAGCCAACGGTAACTCTGAAGCAGAGTTAAAAAAAAAAATGCTGTGTGAGTTTTCCAAAAGGCTGGAGACTGAACAAATGTGGAAAAGCCTTGCTACAAAGTGTTATGTTTGGTGGAAACCAACCCTGTTCACCAACCTAAGAACACATGCCCCAATTGTGGAGAATGGTGGTGGTAGTATCACGTTGTGAGGATGCATTTCATCACCAGGGACTGGGAAACTGGTGACAGCTGAGATGCATGGACCCGAATGCAGGGCAATATACAGAAATCCTGATAGGCTATGCATTATTTCTGTTTTTTTTCCTTGTGATCTTAAGATAACTAAAGTTATTTTTGTTCTCAAGAATAATAAAGGCCAGTTCACATGAGAGGCACATCAATTAGGCCAGCATATATAGTATACTCCATATAGATCATACTGCTGCCCTTTGCGTGGGAAAAATGCCTTCTGTGGTGCCCCTTTATGCAATAAATTATGATGCTGGGCCCTTTGGGGCAAAGAAAATGCAATTGTCTTCCTCAATGAGTGCCCTTATAGTGATGAAAACCTAATGTAGTGCTCTATAAGGTGCCCTCACAATGGTCTAAACGTCATTCCTTCCCTATGGATGCCCTTCCTTTGATAAAGGGTGCCGTTAAGAAGTGCCCTCTATGCACCCCTACATTACAGTGTCCCAAAGAGTGCCCTTTCCAGTAGAGATAATGGGATGCAGTGCTATATAGTATATTCCCACAGGTGAGAAAACATGATGAAGTGCTCCTCTAATGAAGAAGTGCCTCTGCAGTCTCCCCTACACTGAGCTCTGTAGAACAGGCTTTCCCAAAGCAGGTACCATGATGACAGTCTAGGGGTGCTGCCAAATACTTTGATAAGATTTTGATAAGAATTTTCTTTTCAAAGCCTGCTTACATTCAAAACACATTGTATGGCAGACAACAAATCCTTTCTGGATTCTTGCAAGGGACTGATAAGTTAGGCTAATCACTAGCACTAGGCTCTAAGTAGCATTTTGATTAGTGCAGTCACACAACAAATTTTTTTAATCGCGGTTTTAACGCACATTTTGATTTGTGTTGTACATGCAGGTCAGCATTGTAGGACCACTGAAAATTAAAGAGAAACAACTGCTGAATGTTGCCTCATTATTCACTTGACTTTATTTGATAAAAGTAAAATATTAAAGATGATTGATGTCTCTTCATTTTTTTTTTATAAAAAAATAGTTTTTGTCTTTCTTTCATCTGATATACTGATTAGAGTTGGAGTTTAATTAAAGGCATCGAATCGCCATTTTAAATTAGAGTAACAGAGCACATTGCAACCAAAGAGTAAGTTTACGTTCCAACCAAAACATACATTAAAAAGTTCAAATTCATCAGATTCAGATTCAGATTTAGATTTATTGTCATATCAATACATGCAAGCACACACTGAATGAAATAAATTTCTCTGGGGGTTCGGTGTAAAGCACCTCATCCCAGAGCGGCTGTTGCGTGGACACGCATTATGCGTGCCATGGAACGCGCCACCCACAGTTCATAAATGTTTCATCACATTTATTTCAAAAGTACAGCATACAACAAAATTAATCTGAACAGTGTTGTTTATCGTGTTAAATACAGCCGAGTGCTGTCTTGTAGAACACAACCAACCAGCTGTCCGCTGCTGATGATGTTGCAGGGCATTTCAAATAGAGCCGTTTTAGTGACCGAGTTCCCTGTGAAGAGCCCTTGGGATTCTGTACCCTGTGTAATGTGTAGGGAGCAGGGATACAGATTAGGGACACTTGCGATCGGAATGCAGCCTAAAACGAGTAACATAACGGTCGATTTTGGAATGTTTGTGTTCACTGACCGCGCCGCTGGTTTAGTGGCGTTAATTTTTTTAATCGCGATTAATTCTTCAACATGTTAACGCATTCGTTAATGGCACTAATTTTGATGTAATCTCATCGACACTGTCCCTGTTTTTTTATTTTTCAGTGTACCCTTAGGTTATGTTAGATCTGGGGTGTCAAACTAAATCTACAAAGGGCTGGTGTGGGTGCAGGTTTTCTTTCCAACCAAGCAGGAGTCACACCTCATTCCACCTGTTTTTAATCAATGGATCTAATCAGTGGATCTTGACTTTTAGTAGTGTGTGTCTTCTGCTTGGTTGAAAAGAAAACCTGCACCCACACGGCCCTTTGTAGATTTAATTCGACACTCCTGGGTTAGATTATGTTAGATTAACTGTATTTGATAGTAAAAGACAGCCCAATAAGGTTTAAAATACTCATTCTCATTGTTAAAAACTATTCCATCCATCTAAGTTTTCAATTTTAGCCACGCCCCCTCTCGTATGTTCAAATATCAGAGGGACTTTATACAGTCTGGGCTGTAACCCTAACATCCTACTACAGTGTGTGATGCAGGAAATACAGCAAGCTTTCTTTAGAGTTGTAAAGATTTAATACTATAGTATGTAGACTATAACTGCTTTTATAAGTAGCTTTACCACATTTATAGCCTAGATGCATAGTTAAGGAGCTGGCTAACTGAACACGTAACTTGTTGAGCTGATTGTTTGCTAACTTATGGACTCAATTTGGAAAACAAGAAGCCTTTGTGAAACAAATGTTAATACCTCGCTATGGAGTTTTATTTCGGATGTGTTTGCAAGCTGAACATTTGAAAGGTTTATAGTTCTGTCTGTGCTTTCATCATAGACGTGTAGGTAAATTTTTTATCTGGATAATCTTAATCAAGGATGAAGATTATTTCATCGTACAGGATGCATCATAGCTTTAGTGTGTTGGTGGGGCGCCATGTCATGCAGTACAGTGCCCTTTTAATTTTTCACCCTGCCCTTCAAATGGCCAGTGACCTTACCCTGCCACGCCAGGGGTTACCGTGTGTATGGAATTCACATGTTCTCCTGTGTCTGTGTTTGTTTCTTCTGGGTTATCTGGCTTCCTGCCACCTCCCAAAAATGCCAGTAGGAGGATTGGCTACTTTAAATTGCCCCTAGTTGTGAATGAGTGTGTGAAGGAGTGTGTGAATGTGCATGTGTGGTGCCCTTGACCCTGACCGGGGAAAAGTGGTGTCTGGAGATAAATGAAGAAATTATATTTGACCCTGGAACACACTTTAACGTTTCCTTTACCTTACCTTCCCACACCTTATGTGTTGATTTATATGTAAGGAGCACACACACACACACACACACACACACACACACACACACACTACACAGGATCTGTGGCAATCTATATGTCATAATCCCTTGCCTTTCCCCCCAATATTATATTTTATATATTTTTTTCCGAACTCTTGAAGAATTACCCTTTAGCATCTGGATAAACATCATGTGTTAATACAGATGTGTTTTGTCTCGTGCCTCTGTATAGTTACACCTCCACATTCATCTGGAGGACCGGATACTCTTTTCCACCTGTACTTACAGAACGTGTGAGGGTTCAATTACAAACGAGTGAGTGATGAATGAGTAGTGCGCTACGTAGGGCGTAGCGGTCATGAGTTCGTTCCCTGTGTAGGGCACAGATGTAGGGAATGCGGCTCTATTTAGGATTGAACCGATGTCGTCATTTCCCTTGGAGCGGTTGCTGTGGACGAAGGGACAGAGAGAGAGAGACACAGAGAGAGAGAGACACACAGAGAGAGCGAGAGAGAGAGAGACAGAGAGAGAGAGAGAGAGAGAGAGAGAGAGAGGCAAAGGAAGAAAGAAAGACTAGAACATAGCTGTAGACGTAATTAGCGATCGGCCCTGCTGTTTGGCGCCAAGCTGCCGGAGCGCTGAAGGCGGGATAATATCGATATCGTTTATATTCCGCTGCTATGTTAAGCTAACCGCGGGATCTGGTACCGGAGGCTAGCGCGCTGATTAGCCTGTTATTATTATTTCGGTGCATAAAACCCTACGCTGATTTGCAGGACGCTGGTTTCTAGCGTCCCAGTAGTTATATTTGTTAACGTTTTCAACGATTAACCGTCTTCGAGGTGACCAGTTGAGCGGCTACAACATGGGGGTGAGTCGGTCTTCCTTCCTTTGCTATCCTAACTAGCTGTTTCGATGGGCTTCAGGTCGCTCGGGCTAAAAATGCGGGCGGCAGTTTGAACAAAGAGTCGCTGCTGAATGCTGAGCTCTCTCCAGACCTGAGCCGGAGTTATGGCAGAGCAGCCCTGCTGGTTAGTTAGGTTAGTTAGTTAGTTAGGTTAGTTAGCGCACATGGAGCCTTATATAACTAACTAACTCTCTCCAGTGACTGTGGACCCTCCGGGCAGTGTGTTGTGGGAGTAGCATTAGTTCACGTCTCGCTCGGGTTTCTAACCGTGGACTAAACTAAAAGCCGGTCCGCCTGCGAGGCGTGTTTGAGTGTTGGACATGATGGCTGGAGGAAAAGTGCTTTACTTGCATTGATGTCTCTATTGTGCACTCATTCATTCACTCACTCACTCACTCACTCGACGCAGGAATGCTGTGTTAGCTGACTAACATGTGGCATGGCAGGAGGAAACACAAGCCCGACATGTGGCCCAGCACCAGCACTATCAGCCCCTGTGATCTGTATGAGCGATTACACATCACCATGTAGTCTATTTATTTATCTCTTTATTTATAACAGATCCCAGCCAGCTTCTGGTACCGAGCTTATTTTAACCCTGTCTCCAATTCATGCTCTCAGTTTCCTCCTTAAAAGAAACTTCCTGTAATTATTACTGAGGTGCTCTTCTAGATCCCAGATCCTAGTTTATCTCCTTTTATCAATTCAGTCTTAAAATCAGCTCCCAGTATCGTCCGGTACTGGTCCCATGGGAAACATGAGTACTGGAGTTATTTACATGGAAAGCCTGTAGTGTGTCCGTGACACATCATCATCATCATCATCAAACATGTTATCTAAAATGCATTTTTTGGCATTTAGCAGACACCCTTATCCGGAGTGACTTACATTTATCTCATTTACACAACTGAGCAGCTGAGGGTTAAAGGGCCTTACTCAAGGGCCCGTCAGTGACAGTGGTGTGGATTTGAACTCACATCCTTCAGGTCAGCGGTCCAACATCTTAAGCACTGAGCTACACTTGCCCCATCGTTTGAGTTCAGATGCTGATCCAGTTTCCAAAAGTCAGTATTGTACACTTTTTTTTTTTTTTTTCCAGGTATCCCTAAAAAAGTGAGGTAAATGTAAGTTGAATTGAATTGGATTAGGGCATCTGCCAAACCAAATGCTGTTCAAAAATAAATTTAAAAAAAATAAATAAAAGTGAATGTAATATCTCTAGATTTTTATATTCTGGAGCCATAACATTTTTTCCCCCTTCATTTTCTCCAAACATGAACAAAGGTGAGTTATCACTTGACACCAGCTCTGCTTTTTGCAAAAATGAAACGAAGCAGTGAATTCACTTCACTTCACGTTACGTCTATGGCCTCGCTGTCTCAGCTGCTCAAAGTCAACATGGACTGTCAACAGTACATCCATTACTAAGTACACAAGGGTTAAGTGTCCTCTTGTCCCAGTCATCTCCATCCTCTGGATGAATGGAGTCTGGGTGTCTAAGTAGGCTAAAGTGCTCGTCACCTTGACACCGCGTCCTTTTTTCCTCCGCTTACACCCAGACTCTGGTCTCCTAGGATTAATCTGCAGTTTACTGAATATACTCTGCTTTGAACACTTGTCTTTGTACCTTAATAATATACATTCCCGTGTGATATTTAAAAAAAAATCCTGTCTGTAATTTTTTCATATTAACATCAGAGCTGTGGGAGTTTCAGAGGGTGAACACCTGAATTCAGTCCTATGACCTGAGAGGGGATGTGTTGTTCCCAACAGAGCCTTTAAATAGTAGCCTCACTGTCAAACTGCGTATATGTAGGACAGTTTATTCCAATGTTATCCCTTCAGGGTGTCTGTGGGTCCTTAAAACATCTACATTTGTTGGAAATTGAACTATTTTACCAATTTAAGGTCATCATAAGCATTTATTAGGTTTGCAGTTCTTTGATTTTGGCTTCTGGTGTAGTTTTAATTTTAAAAGCCGTTCAATATAATAAGTCGCACAGACACTGGATAAAACAGGGTCACATGTACGAGCAGGATTATGTGTTAAACTGAGGCTAGCTTTAACTTCCTGTAACTAACACACAGGCACATTGATCTCTGCGGGAAGATCAACGTCAAGCAAAAGTGGCTAGACAACAGCAAATTCTCTGATTGGTTAAAATCTGTGTTTTACAATATTACTTTAAACATTTTAGCTGAATATAATTTTTTAAATACCCTTTTTTATATGATGTATATTCATGTCTGTGGATTACAGAATAGTTTTGTGTTTCTGCGCTGGATTAAAGTGTCTTTATAATCTGTCTATCACTGCAGATTAGGTCTTGTATTACATTGCACAGAATCTTAATTATTACATTTAACTTGAGGTTCCCTGCTGATACCCGGATCCTGGATGGATCGTTGACGATCTTCGAACATTGATTTCTGAGTGTTGAATGGAGTACCATTGCTCTGTGCATTTCATTGTTTTCTATTTATCTGCTTTAACACAACTACCCGGATTCAGAAAGGGCCTGGGAAAATGCACAGGTCAGCTGTACCCTTATACCCGGGTCACAAAGAGGGATCGATTTAGTCAGCTGGGCTAGAAATCCACGGTCCACAGAATATGCTGTGCATTGATAATCAAAAACAACTGATTTAGGAAAGGTGGGACATCTTGTTTAGATGACGGAGCTCTTTCAGGATTAATGTTTGACAGAATCTGTCTCTGTCTTACTCTGTGCAGAGAAAGTCAAACAGAGCGAAGGAGAAGAAGCAGAGGAGGCTTGAAGAAAGGGCAGCTATGGATGCTGTATGTGCTAAAGTGGTTGCAGCCAATAAGGTACAACGTCTTCTCTATATCCTGAAATTGAAAGAATTTAAACCCCTGTTTGTTGTTGGAATCTGTTTTGTCTTTTTGATTGTCGGACCTTTTGTCTCTGCAGCTTGAAGACCCACTGTCTGCTTTTCCAGTGTTCAAAAAGTACGACAGAAATGGGTACGTGACGTCACTTTTCTACGAGTCGTTTCTAAGCCTTAGAACTCACTGATAGTCTTTTTTCCACTGATAAGTTTTTTGTCTCAGAGCTGAAACTCTTCCACTCGGGTTCTTAGCTGGCAAAAAATGCTTGAAACCAGGAACAAGTGGTGTCATTTCATTGCCATAACCGCCAGTCATTTGTGAGCCCACCATATTAAAATAAGATGCGAACTGTGGGGGGATGTCGAAAAATTATTAGGGTTATAACTAGTGATTTGCGTTGTACATGCAGGTCGGCATCGTAGAGCCATAGAAAAGGAAAGAGAAACGACTGCTGAACTTTGCCTCATCATTCACTTGACTTTATTTGATAAAAGTGAAATATTAAAGATGATTGATGTCTTTTATACTGATTATAGTTGGAGTTTAATTAAAGTCATCGATTCGCCAATTTAAATTAGAGTAATGCGGCACGTTGGAACCGAAGAGTGAGGTTATTATCCATCCAATACCAAAACATACATTAAGAAGTTAAAATACATCACCCACAGTTCATAGATGTTTCATCACATTTATTTCAAAAGTGCCTACAGCATATAAAACGAGTCTGAACATTGTTGTTTATCATGTTAAAAACAGCCGAGTCCTGTAATGTAGAACACAACCAATCAGCTGTCCGCTGTTGATGATGTTACAGGGGGTTTCAAATAGAGACATTTTAATGACAGAGTTCCCTCTGAAGTGCGCTTGGGATTCTGTACCCTGTGCAGTGATACAAATTAAGGGCACTTGCGATTGTAATGCAGCCTAAAACGAGTAACATGACGGTTAATTTGGGTGTGTTTGTGTTCACTGTGGCGCCGCTGGTTTGCGCAGTTTAACTAATTTTTAATCTGCGTTAAAATTTTTAGGTGCGTTAATTTTTTAAATCGCGATTAATTCTTTAACGTGTTAACGCGTTCGTTTGACAGCACTGGTTATAACATATTGTTTTGTAATCAGAAAACCTGTGATTCTTATAATCAACTGTGGTAGAAATTTTTAATCATACTATTCGGTAGGGGTGTGCCAAAAAAATCGATTCGCATAAGAAAATCGATTCTCATTTCCTACGATTCAGAATCGATTTAAAAAAATAAATAAATAAAACAAATCCGCTGGCTGTCGGCCTCCACTTTGTAAATAC
>JAOVVH010000052.1:11769580-11786762 GCA_028566435.1 Scorpiodoras heckelii
GTTGTACTGGTGTGAGTGGATCAGACACAACAGTGCTGCTGGAGTTTTTAAACTGAAAATAGTCCACCAACCAAAAACTGTAAACTGTAATAAACTAAAGGAAGTCAGTATTTGCTGTGTCTTTTTCTTAAACAGTGTTCCTAGGTACAATGTGTGCAGTTTTATAAGGAAGTTTAAGTTTTACTGAGTGTCTTGGAGAATCTGCCACAGCTCTTCTGGACACTTTTGAAAAATCAATAACAAAAGTTGTTAGACTTCTGCACAGATCTGTATATACGTAATATGTGTGGAAATGTTCTAAATGACGAGTGTTTGTTTTGTTGTTCGCACATGAGGCAAGTTTCTAACTATAAAACATTTTGTGTGTGTGTTTTATTTTGCTCTCCCAGGTGCTGGTGTGGCACACACGTACTGAAAAGCCAAAGATGAAAAGGGAGGAGGCTCTTATAAAGCAGGGGTTAGGATCAGATCCCAAAGTAGAAGTTTAAGCTTCAAGAGCACGCTCCTTGAACCCCCTGGTACATCCTTGTTACAGGAACACGTTTTGCTGTAGTGTTAACCTGAGAACGTTCGCTTTTTTTTCTTCGGTTATTGTCCAGGAATCACAACACTGTATGAATAACTGTATGGTTATCCTGATTGGGTGTACGTATTTGTCTGCATGACTGAATTCAGTTTTCTATTTATGTATTTATTTATCGTTCAGGGTATTATGTAGAACACAAGTAGATGTTCAGGACCTCATGACTGTAAATGTTTGTTTGGTAAATAACATGTTATTGGTGTAATCAAGGGAGCCATTAATAAGGAGTTCTGGGATGAGGATAATTCAGAGTCACCAGAGGAGCCTAATGGCTTGGTGGGACCCTAGGAAACCAGAATCACTACAAATTGTACTAGCTATGTACATGTTTGAAAAATGACTTAAAATAAAAGACATTTTTCACAAACTTTCTAGTTTTATTCCATCTTTAGAACATGTGCAGGTAGAAGTTATGGTGTAGAACAGCAACTATCCCTAACACTCAGGCACAACATTATTGGCATAATTCATTCATTCATTATCTTAACCGCTTGTTCCTGTCCCCAGGGTCACGGGAGAGCCGTTGCCTAGCTGGCAGCATAGGGTGCCAATCCGTCGTAGGGCACACACAAACACACACAAATACACACACACACTAGGGGCACTTTGGAGACTCCAATTAACCTAATATGCATGTCTTTGGACTGTGGGAGGAAACTGGAGTGCCCGGAGTAAACCCACGCAGACACGGGGAGGACCCAGACCACTCCACCCAGGGATTGAACCCGATATCTTCTTGCTATGAAGCGACTGCGCTACCCACTGCTCCACTGTACCGCCTATTGCCATAATTTGAATTTTAATTGTATGCTTTGGCAGTGTCATAATTATCTTAGTCATTGTGTACAGTTTTACACTCACTGGTTATTTCTGCTAAACCTATCATACAGTTGCGCTTTGTAGGTATACAAGTAGCAGCGCTATTGTTATGCACAACATATCTGTATTATAGACAAATTTATCTAGTGTTTCCCATTATAAGATTACACTAAACCAGATGGAATATTACTAAGCCTATTTCTACTAATTTTACTAATTTCGAGTGTTAAATGTTCTTATTCTGTCGGCAGATCATTTTGCTGATTTTAAGCATTTATTTTAAGAAAGATGCAAAATTATCTGACAATAGAATAAGACAGTTAAAGACTGAAATTAGTAAAAATATCTATAATCGGAAGCAATAGATAATTTTGATTATATTCAAGATACTTTTACCTGCTAAGTTTTCTTTTTTTTTCATTGCAGTGTGTCAGCTCGAACAGTTCTTTGCATTTACATTTATTCATTTTGCAGACGCTTTTATCCAAAGTGACTTACAAATGAGGATCACTACTCAGTCTTCATTACAATAGGAGACTTTGGAGTGAGCACTAAGTACTAAATGTACAGCAGTAGGAAAAAGTGCAGGCAATCAGAAACTGAAGTGCTCAGTAAGTGCGAGTGAGGGAAGTTAGGCAAGTTAGCATTCTTCCTCTGATCTCTCTCGTCAACAAGGTCTTTCTGTCTGCAGGACTGCTGTTCCCTGCATGTTTTTTTTATTTGGTTTTTTGCACCATTCTGTGAAAACTCTAGAGACTGATGTGTGTGAAAAGCCCAGGAGATCAGCAGTTTCTGAAATACTCAAACCAGCCCATCAGATAGCAATCAATGCCACAGTCAAAGTCAACGAAATCACATTCTGTTCATTTTGGTGTTCATTGTGAATTTGACCTGAAGCCACTGATCTGTAGCTGCATGATTCTTTGCAATGCAGTGCTGCCATATGATTGGCTGATTGGATAATCGCATGAATGAGCAGGTGTTCCTATTAAAGTGCAAATGTAAGTTTATTCACTTCATTATTGTAAGGAAAGCACGGTTCATAGGGCAAATGGTCAGATTTAATCCTTTAGTGCTTTATTTTAATAATTTGAGAAAGGTCTCTTACAGTACAATTCACTATAATGACACTGATATAAAACTGATTGCAAAGTTTTCCTTCTTTAAGTCTTTCAAACATTACAGCTTTGCTGATTAGAGTGAATACACAACTGTGTTCATACAAGAACATAAAGTTTGTTTCCTCTTTTTCATAGAAATATCCATCTATTGTTTGAATACACTGTGACCTTGCATGGTGTAGTTGTGCTCATGTATGATGAGTATGGTCATGTAGCTAGATGAGTAATAGCTCTGCTGTCTACAGAAGACACCGTCAGCCCACACCCCTCTTAATGACTCCTAACCACATCCCATCTGAATCTGATGCTCTTCTCACATTACTATACACAGGCACCGACATGCACAGCTGCAAAACAGCTGCTGGTGTGGCTCATGTTACTGTATGATGATGATCCTTGCCTGAGGTTTAAATTGGGGGGGGGGGGTTGCTTTGGGATAAGCTGACTCACTACTATCGAAACAGTCACAGGTGAGATTACTCATAAAATCTTCAAGGAACATTATCAAGGCTTGACCTGTTGCTAGCTTTCAAATCTTTGTTTGTGAAAAAGGACACACCTAAAGTTTCCAGGGACATGCCGCATTCCTTTACTACTCGCTCTCTTGAGCTCCTATCAAAGAAAGTTTTCCACTTTAGAGGTATAGGTTTTAGGGTGTAGAGGCAAAGCATTTCCCCCCAAGTTGATATCTCCTTTCTATGACCCTGATAGGAAGGATAAAATAATAATAACCCCAAATAAACTAATAAAATCAAATATCTTTCTGAAGTGAAACTTCATGTTACTTGAGCAAACATGTAGCTGTGTTTTTGTGTCATGCATATACTAAAGTAGCTGTCTATTTTGTTTTGTTCTCTCAGTTAACATTAATGGCGGTGCAATGTATAGGCTTTTGCGGTCGAAACCTTGTGTTGTAATGTCTTCCCACCCAAAACCTGTCAACATCCCAAATACTACACATCCATTAAATCCATGGCTTCTCTGTATTTAGAAACAGAAGCGGTAACATTCATTGTCAGGATTTTTTTTTTTTAAAGATAAAAGTACATTTGCTTCCCCAGGGTAAAATATGATATATCCTCAAACACAATGCAGTGGTCTTTTAAGGTCTGATTATGGACCTTACTAAAGGTCCTCTAATGAAAAAAAAACCTCGAATTTGTACCCCGAAGCTCTAGTTCAGCAGCTTTATTTGGGGTGTTGATTCTGCTCATATGGTGTTCTGTATGGCATTCTCAGTGTACATACTGTGTACATATTGATCGAGTTTCAGAATAATTATGAAGTGCGAAGCCCATGGAGATTGTGATTTGGAGAAAGTGATTGTGTATGTTTAGTGACGACATGTTTAGGCAGAGTCTGTGACGATAGTGTGTGAGTGTGTGTATGAGGTGAGCTGAGGGAGTATTGAGCACACACACACACACACACACACACACACACACACACAGAGTCAGAGAGCGAACACCCAGCAGGTAAGGTACTCACCTCTCATTTTCTTACATTCTTAAAACAAATCATGCTTTTACTAAGCTAGGAAACGCAGCTTAATAGCCACGGGTATATTGTGTATAAGTGTATTACTTAATGTTAATAGAAATCCGGTTTAACCTCAGTATGGAAGCAGAGTCTAAGGGAAGTTGTTGAATTTGGTCGATATTTGTTTAACCATTAACAAACAGCTCTGACTATTCATGAAAAATGTCCTACAAACTTTGTGAAACCTATTTCTTATTAATGTTAAATGGCTAACTAATAGCGTCCCTTGGGCTTCATTCATAAGTGAGTTTTGAGCAAAGTACCTTCCTGAGTACCTTTCGGTGTGAAAATGATTGTCTGTGGTATTTACACATAATACAGGTAAGATGAATAAAGACTGAGTTGAACAATGCTGGAGTTTTCCTTTACCAGTTAAATCAGATGAGCATAGGATGTGCTGTATTTACCTGCACAATAGACAGTAATATGTAAAATGTGATATTGTTCAGAGTTCTGTGTGAAGGTAGGTTTCAGTCATACATGCATTCACATCTTGGCACGAGTCACAGTTCCAGCGTGATGAGGCAAAGTCAAAGTCAGGCTGGAGAGTCTCTTATCTATCAGGGCAAGAAACACACTGATAATATCACAGGCATGGGGACAGTGTGGATACGTCAAACATCCATGCAGGCACTGGACTTTGAACAGTGTCGTGTTGCTGAGGTGACCTGCTCAAGAGATATATAATATGTACATCCCGATAACCTTCAAAGCTTTCTAAACATCTTTGATATCAGGCTGAGTGCTTCTACCGAACTATTTAAGATTTGTTGTTTCTGAGAACATTGTTTCAATATCTTGAATAACATCTCTTACTTCGGTCTACAGACAAGCGATAACCTTAGTAACTTGGACAAATCATGACAATCGGCAAAAGCTCCAAGAAGCAAAAGGCTCCTCGGTCTCCTCCTTTCCTAGACCGGGCCAGTGGATTCTATGGACGTTTAGATGAAATAGAAACGGAGACCAGGACAGAGTCAGAGATTGCTGAGAAACAAGCAGAAGCAAAGCCTGAGGCAGGAGAAACGAACAGCGAAGAGTTGCCAGACGATCAAGAGCACTGTGCGTTTGATTTCAGCGAGGGCATGATGGAGGACGATGGGACCACCCTGCTGAAAAGAAAGCCAAGCCGACTGAGCCAGCGCTGGAGCAGGAAAAGCTCCAAGAGAAACAAGTCTGTTAAATTGTCCCAGGAGATGGGTACTCAAAGCACTGAGACTGACAAGGCTCCTTCAATTCACCCGAGCTTGGATGTGCACTTAGAAACTCAGCCTGCAACAGGATCAGGCAGCAGAGCTCCAGAGCCCATGTTAATCCACTTCTCCGTAAAAGAGGAAGCTGATGATCAGAAGCTCATTCCTGAAGGAAAGGAGAGACAAGGGGGGATGAAGGAGAAAAGAAAAGAAGGAGAGGTAGAGGGCAAAACAGATGTAGAGAGCATGAAGGTTGTTAAAAGGAGCTCTCTTAGGAATTATCGCAAGGTAAGATACTGCAAGGTTATTACGTATGAGATAAGATTTAACCTCATGCCACAGATTCCTGATATAATACGACCTATTTATGGTTAGTGAAAGAATTACTCAGGGAGATTTTTGGAAATCACGTAAGATATTGCTATTACTCTTTATTGGAACAAACATTAATGTAACATAATAATAAGGTTTTTTTGCCACACCTTCATGTCAGTATTTCAGGAAAGAGCCTGCATGAGTACAAGTTACACTTACATAAGTCCAGACTTAGTTACAGTTTAACTCCCTGGTGATGTAATCTACATAATGAGGAATTTTTATGGTGGCCAAAGTTCCCTTTTCTAATGCAGATGAAGTCTGTTAACTTCGCTTTTCTATAGATGTTTTCCACAATATGACATTATCAGAGTGCTCCTCCTGTTGCTTCCTTTTTTGTCCTGTTTATTTTACACTGTTTGCTTCATGTTGAACCCCTGCTCCTGTCCATGTCTTACTGTCTGGTTCCACAATCTTTTTGTTTATACTGTACATGCAAATAGAGGAAAGGGAGGGAATGGGAATACAGTACAGAGATAACTGAGATAACTCAAACTTTCTGTGAACATCCAGTAATCATGCTTACTACACAAATATCCATAACCAACTATACCAACTGTTTTTTTTTTAGACATACAGTAATAATGTTTGTTTAACACAGTTTACCTTCAGTTTCTGCCATGTACTGTGTGTAAGTAATAAAGTCAGAGTGTTGTACATGTCAAATGAACTGTTTTTTTTTCTTTTTTAGGTTTTGGATAAAGCGCTCAGACGAGGATGGGAGACCTTCATTGCTAACTTGTACAGTGTGACCCTCTCTCCTGTCTCCTCTTCTGTCTCCTCACCAAGCAAGGCTGAAATGGACAGGAAGGCAGCTCTGGCCGAATTTCGATAATAATGAATCGGATGCTGATTTACTGTAAATGTCAATGATGCATTTCAGTTATTAATTGCCTGAAAATGTGTTCATGTAGTAATTATTGTTACATTTCAATTGTGTAAGCTGTATTTATATTTATCAGAACCACCAGAATCATCACTATTTTTGATGCAGTATCAAACATGAATCTTGTTTTAGGATGGTTTGTGTTATACAGTATAATCTGAAAAAGTAAGATTAATATCTTGAAAATGTTTGTGAGGTTGTAGTTTTGGTACTGGCTTAGGTGAAAGACATGATGAATTACTGCTCAATAAGCCCATGTTCCACAGAAAAAGCACAATCTCACAAAACATAACTGCATCATTTTAGGACTTGTTATAAATGTTGTTAAACTGACTGAGCTGAGAACAGTATTATGGAGGTAAAGGTCTTTGATGTAATTTGTCTTTACTTGACCATGGAAACTCCTGCACTGGGAGCTCATATCTTCTTGGCTTTGAAGTCCAAGACTGAGCCAGCTGACTGAGTCATTTATATTGATCATAAAACATTTCAAAGGAATTAATGAACTTATCATAAGATCAGGACTGCAGAGAAATAAAAAAATACAGTCATTGTAAAAGACTTGTCCAGTCAAAGTTTATTCTCTGAGAACTATGTTATGAGCAAATAAATTAACCGATTAAACAAGAAAATGACCTGACTTGACTTTAAAATATGTAACATGTTTATACAGGCCTGCTATAATAACTGTAATTTTCCAGAGTAGCACATACAGTATGCTTTAATGTTAGTTGTAGATCTTATAAAAATGTTTTTAATGAAATGTTTTCAACATTTACAAACATTTATTATTAAGCTGAATAAGAATGCTGAAACTCTGTCTCTTTTCTTTTAACATTTATCCCTGAAAGACTTGGCTACTTTCAGTGCTTTTTGTACTGTTTTGCATGTACTTGCCTATTCATACTTCTTCCTTTCCTTCATGTTTCTTCCTCTGCTTATGGTTTATGTGGATTTTCCCCTGGCTGATTATGTAATTTGTATATAAACAATCCTAGTTGCAAAAATGGGTGAAAATGCAATATAATATGCTTGCAATGCTGCTACAACACACTGCGACAGAATAAACAAAGATTTTTTCAGGAAATCACATTATAAATTTATCTTGGATAATTGAAAAATTACTGTATTTGGCAGCACAGTACATCACATGCCAATTATCTGTAATATAGGCCTAAATCTATAATTGCTGCTATCTCTATGAGTAAAAAAGGCTAATCGCTATTACACAAAACAATAATATTTGCACTTGTTTATATTTACTTAGCCTACATATATGTAACAGCAGCAAACCAAGTTCAGGCCTCAATCTTAATCTACTTGAGTGCTGTAAGCTACAAATAAATTGACTGATTAGGCACTGATTACAAAAACATGAGGAAACACAAGAGGACTTAAAGAAGTTCATTTTTAAAGTCGACACAGAGTTTCTGTGTTCTGACCATTAATGTTAGATTGGTGTAAAGGAGCCAGAGAGATGATTCATCTACCCAAGCGGAAGACAGGCAGGTTCATGGATGTGAACTCATGAGGTTCTTGTTGCTCACCAGAACATTCTGCGTCACCAGTGGGTGTGTTACAGGAGATGGAGGCACTGGGATCAAACTGTGGTCACACAGCAAAAAACAAATAAATAAAAAACAATTATGGCTTCAGAGTTTAGAAATTTACAAGGAATAAATTATGATGTATTTAAACCCAAGGTATTAACAGAATTTTTGATGAGTTATATATAAAAATCACAATTTATTGGGTAATGTTTCTTGGAAGGTAGCTGTCCCCAAAGTCTAAACCCTAAATTTCATTTTGTAAAAATAATAATAATTTTTTTTTCAATTATAATTGTTTGTCATTTTTTCCACATTATTTTTCTTAAAAGACTTTTCAATATCTTTAAAAAAAGGTGATATATTTAGATTATTATAAATTTTATTTTTAACTACAAATACCTTATTTAAAAACTGCTGTTCAATAATTTCATGTCACCACCGAAACACAAAGACTTTTAGTTCGAAGGCAGAGCTGGGTTTTAGCCACACCTGAAGCAGACCTGAAACTGAGACTGCATCCCTCTCCCTCGTGGCCCTGTGGTGAATAGCTAGCTCCCAGTATTTTTAAGTAAATATGCTCCAAAGTTTTCAAACTCAGTGTGTACTTTTTAAGATAGTCACTACCAAGTACATATTTTCTCTAATAAAATTAACGTTTTTCATCTTTTGATTAAAAGCATTACTATATACAATTGCTCAAAATGGCCTTTGGCTAGCAAACATGGCTATGTGTTCAGAAACTTAACAGCTTATGTTTTAGTAGCAGTGGTATTGTTGAGCTTTTCTTTTTTAAGCTGAAATCTCGTTATTATTTTTTTTAAAAGTTCCTCATTTGTAGTAAGCTGTATGTCCAAGCTGTCCTTTACTTTAGTGACAAATTAAAAGAAATCTTCTTCCCAACTTATTTAAACAATTTTCATGGTTTTTTAATAATAATTCATTTAATTGATCATAGCACTTCTGTGTTATATTTCTATAATAAGGCATGTATTTCATTAAGATTAAGATAAAAGTTTTAGAGCATATGATGCAACCTTACTAAAAATACTTTGGCCACAACTGAAACGGTGCAGTCACTACCGAAAACAGTGCAGTCACTACTGAAGCACTGGTTGTTTGCTTAAAAATAAGTACATTGAATTATGCATTAAATTTTACTGTAATAATTGTTTGAAAATATGTTTATTTTTTCAGTCTTTAACTCTAAAATTAAATTAATCAACTTTATACATTTTACAAAGAAATTGCATTCTGATTATGAAGAATCTTAAAAATGTAAATATGAAAGCTGTTAAAAAATTTATTTTAATTAATTTAGCGGTGGGCGACATGGTGGCGCAGTGGGTAGAGCTGTCGCCTCACAGCAAGAAGGTCCCGGGTTCAGTCCCCGGGTTGAGTGGTCTGGGTCCTTTCTGTGTGGAGTCTGAATGTCCTCCACATGTCTGCGTATGGCTTTCCTCCAGGTACTACGGTTTCCTCTCACAGTCCAAAGACATGCGTATTAGGTTAATTGGTGTCTCTAAAGCGCCCCTAGTGTGTCTAGGGTCTAGGGTGTCTGTCTAGGGTTGATCCTGCCTTGCGCCCTATGCTGCCGGCTAGATACCGGCTCTCCCGTGACCCTGCCGACAGGAATATGTGGTTAAGAAAATGAATGAATGAATAAATGAATAATTTAGAGGTGAAATGCATCCAGAAAAAAAAAAAAAAAATTTTAAGGGAGAGGTGGAAACAAAATCTTGAAAAGTTCATAAAATCCTTTATATATTAGTTTATAATTTTGTTTCGGTAGTGACATATTTTGGAAAAACATCCCAAAGCAGTATAAAAATACAATATGAAAACTGGCTGTACTTTTAGTAAATATTTTAGATATGGTATGATGTATATATGGACAAGGGTTTTGAAAATGATTTTTTTTTTAATGTTTCTGACTTTGACCTAATTTGGTAGAATGGTCCTCATACAGCCGAGCAGTTGTCTCCATTGTAGAACTAATAAACTCAGTGGTGAGTTGTACACTTTCTCCAGTTTTCACCCCCCAAGTCATCTCTGTCCATTGTAGAACTGATAAACACAATGGTGAATAATATTCTCAGTATTTGAGAAGGAGTAATGTCTCTTGCACAAACTAGTTCAGACTCTGAGTGTTGAGAAGACCTACGATGATACTAATTCTGCATTTTGTCCAATTCATGTTTGAGGATGAGACCATTTTTAATGTTGTCATGTGAAGTGTCGAATGTATAATTTTTCTGCATGACCTGTATCCTGCACGTGCTGGAGAGAAAGACAGAATAGCTACACATGGCGTAGTTTCAATAACATAATATTGCCGTATACCATGAATGATACCAGGGCATAAGTCTAGATTTGCACTTGGAGATGAGTTACAATGTGATCCCTGTTGGAGGAAGCAATTAAAACTAAAGAAGACTTTAAAACTTTGGAAACAAACATATCTGTCATGAAGTCATAAAGACATAAACCACTTGCCTCCCCTACTACATCCCCTACTGCAGTATTTCACCTCTGTGGAGTACTGGCACTGCAGTAACCCTTTATTGTCCTCTAGGCGACTGTTTGAAACGAAGAGCGTGACCGTTACCGGAGGTGACGTCTAATCATCGCGACTAAAAAAACGACGAACTTTAATCTGCTTAATATTTCTGCACATTTTATATCAAATGAATAATGATTTGTGAAATAAATAATCGCAAAAATTACACATCAGTAACATTTTAAAAAATTTTATAAAAGCTGTTCAGACATTTATACGGGACTCTAAAAAGAGGGCGGGGTTTAGCAGTTCTATAAAAGACAGCACCGCCCTCTGTTCGGCCATTTTCCTGCAGCACAGAGTAAGGTGAGGTTGTGCTCTTGTGTATTTATCTTTGGAAATGTGTATAAAATTGATACGTTACCGTTTTCTAAGAATGCTTAATTAAGCCGTAGGAAGATATTAGCACAGTAAAGTGAGTGTTTGTATGGTTATAGTTAGAGTATTGTCGTGAACAGGCCCAAACCGAGTCTAAATGCTCCTGTTCTGCTTTTGGAAAGGTTTAACTCTAATCCGCGGTCATCCTTCACCTGTTTTTGCTAAATGTTTACATTTTGACTTCAGTATTAATGTGAGTTTGGTGGTTCGTTGTTAGGAGTGGATATTGACACTTTTTTTGCTTTTCTGTTTGGATGAATTACTTTGAAGTTGAAGGCGCGCAGTGCTGCACGCTGCAGCCATGTTGGGTCTCTCAGTGATGATAACTTTCACAGACCTGTCCTGAAATACTGTGATTGCACATATCTTATCTGACGAGAGACCTTTTGTTTAAGAAAAAAAAATTTCTTGCAAATGTATTGTCTGGCACTTGGTGTAACAGAAGTTTGTCTCCGGCCTCCACATGGTCACCAGGCCCCTGACTAACCATGCCTTCTTTCTTACAGGTAGCCGAGTGGAGCTGCAGCTCCTCTACAGGTGTGTTTCTTTTCCTTTATTCTCAGGTTAAACCATTTTAAGAAATTGTACCGATTTCCTCACTGCGGTGATGAGTCTTGAACTCTCTCTTACTGAACTCTATTGAGGATTCAGTGTTTTATTCTGAGTAGTCAGTCTTCATCTTGTATATTTTCCCATGAACCTGTGCATTGTCTTCAATTTGTCAAATATTCTTTGCAGCCTTTTTTTTGACCTCCTGCTCCAGTTTGCTGATAAAATGGTGGGTTTCTTACACTTGAGACATTTTATCTTGCCCGAGGTTTTATGATGAATTTATTGACAAGCATATGTCTGAATATCAGTGATGCTCACTTTTAAATCTGAACCCTGTGCTTCTCGGTGTAGATGGGGAGATATTGTCGTCTTTCACTCATCGTATTTTTCCCCCCTTAAATAGATAAGATGTTTTACTTGACACAGACTTCTCAATGGCCCAGTATGCAGCAGGTGCCTTTTTGTAAGTAATTTCTTTGCGTTTTCAGTTTCTCGCTGTTAATAAATCGTTGACGTGATGTGTCTGAAATGATTAACGGGGTTTCATCCCATCATTTCCGGACGGCCACTCGGGTCAGATGGCATTCTAGTCACCAAAGTCTGATCAGACAAATCTTGGCATATAGTTTCAGTCACATGACCAGTACAAACTGTCTTTGTACTTTCCTGATTTGTGTTTTTTTTCCTCCAACAGTGGTTTTGGTTTCAACACTGTTGAAAGACTTCACCTGGTGAGTGTGTTCAAGTTTGTATTTTATGCTACAGTCTGAAAGGATGAATTGGGTTTTACCCATCAAACTTATGGACGACATTATTGTCCCATGGCATTTCAGTCACCAAAGCACTGATCAGACTGCCCCATGGTGCAGCTTGCTATAGTGACTGTGATCACTTTCTCATCTAGACGGTGTTTGTCTTGCAGACGCTGTGTGAAGTGAAAACCTGTTGTCAAACATGGCCTTGTCTAGTGGTGAGTCTTCTACATTAACCTGTTTCAACTCTCCTGGTCCTGTCTCAGTGATGTGGCATTTATTCTTAGCTCAGTTTGAACCCATGTGAAAACATTGAAACATCTGAGAGATGGAGATGCAAAATTTGTAATTTGTGTGTTATGAGTTTATGTATAGCCGTTTTCTTTATTTACATTAGGACCATGTTCTTCATCTGGAGAGCTGAGGCTGGTTTCAGATGGGTAAGCAGATCTAGTTGCATTTTAAGTAGCAGTGTTTGAGATTAATTGTTGGCCTTTACCAATGTAGTTTATTTTTAATGGTTGGAATAACCAGCACTTGCATGGCCAGCTTTCGTCTGGAGACTAGACATCCGTTCCAGTTAATGTGCAGGAATAATGCTGGAGCAACTGCATGAAATATAACCATAACGCTTTCTGTGTCTTTGCTTTTATTTACAGGTTTATCCCACATGAAGCACAGAGAACAGCCGATTATGCCTGAGGTCATGGCTCATACGTGCTCTCTTGAATGCAGTTATCATGGTAAATATCAGTTCTGTTTATAAATTGCTGTACAAATGGTTCTGGTCTCGGTGATGAAGATACTTAGCTCACTTTGACCCACTGTGAAAAGTTATGAACACCTGAGAGATCAGCTTGCTTGCCACTCTACCTGATTGGATAGATCTGTCCTTAATCCTTGTTTTGGTCTTGTTTACAGGGTTGTGTTTTCATGACAAGAGACTTTGCTGGTCTACGATGGATTTCAGGTATATAATTGATGCTGCTTTATGTCTGTTTAAACAATTCTGCATCTTATGATGATTTACTTTGGAATCTCGTTCGTCTGATCTCCTGTTGAGAATTTTTAAGTACTGATGATGCTTGAATGTTACTAGTTGACTTGTACGTAAGGAAAAGCAGACACTAACTATTAACACTGTTTAGGGTGGACCTGGCAGTTTGAAGTCTTAAACAGGTGAGAACCTTCATTTTATACTAATACAATAGTAATTAGTTTAATTCTGAGGGTGTTTGCTGGTCCTTATGATGAACCTTGCACTTGTCTTACGCTCTGTGTTGACACCAGAACCTGAAAAGGTGAACCCACTGGTGTTGCCGGAGCAAAAAGGGGATAGTTGTTGGGGTTACCAACAGTCTGATGGCCTGGCTACAGGTCATTTGTGCTTGGCTGGAACTTCACGTCATGTCTCATGCAATGCCTGTTTTTATTTTAGCTTAACGTTTGGATGAACTGGCTGTGCTTTGGGATGGAGGTTTCCCTGATCAGGTATGTGCAGATTAAATAAAACTTTGAAGTGAAGAGACATGATGAGTAGTTTATACCGCCCCAGTCTGATTGTGATCTGACTGATTGGTAACCCTCTGATCTACTGGCTAAAATCCAAAATTGTCTAGGATTGTTGGCTCTAGTCATTTATATAAACCTGACATGAGCTGCAGTCCCTAGAACAGTGATAATTTTTCCACTAGTACTTGAGTAGTTTCAGTTTAACATGGACGTCTTGTCTTTTCCTCTAGGACTGTAAGCCTGTGCATGAAGACACTGGAGCAGCTCTGGGTGAGGTTTGTGTTTGTTGTCTGTGTGTGGAACAAATCTAGGTTGAAATGATGACTTGAGATTACCGCCCCAGTCTGATGTGTAGTGACTGATTGGTACCCCTCTGATCTCCTCCTCTAGAAGATAGACTTGATCTAGTTCAGTGTACTGGATTTCTCTAAATGTAACTTGTTTTTGCAGGTCCTCAATGCCTCCATTGTGGCACTGAAACTTGGTGAGTTGTACACTTACTCCTGTTCTGATCTGCTGTAATAAATGATGAGCCGTGATACCGCCCCAGTCTGATTAGAATCTGACTGACTGGTAATCCTCTGATATAATGATCTGTATGAGCAAATGTAATGCATGCAAGTGAATAAATATTAATTTAGTCTCCTTTTTAAGGTGCTGAAGGCCATGGACATGAAGTTGTGCTGTTCAGACTGGAAGCTAGTGGTGTTTGGGGTCGTTTTTTTTTTTTTGCTGCACTGATATTGATGTTTGTTCCTTCATTATAAGCAGTATGGTAGACTTTTACTTTCATTAGTTGAGGTGAAGGTCACATTCCATTAAAGTTGAAACGGTTACTGGTTTCATGGTAGACTGCGGTAAAGTTAATGACTGTTAGCAGTACCGTTGAACTTTAAAATTATCGTTAAAACTGGGTCAATTACCGAAACTTTAGTGAAAAACTCTCTGTATAGTCAAAGGCAGAATCATTCTCAGATGCAGCGCTGTGCAGATATTTCAGCCTTCTAAGAAGACCAAGTCTGAAGTTTGGTCATATTTTGGTTTTTATAAGAATGCTGAATGAAAGTTAATTCAAGATGACCATCCTGTCTGTAGAACACGCCGAAAGAAAATGGAGGCGAAACACCAAACCTTAAGAGTCATCTTCACCACCACCACCCGCTATTTTTTAGAGAATACAAGTTAATATAAACGAAAGCTTTTTTTAAAAAAAACTCAGTGAATCGAAACTAAAGCTTTTAACATGTATTTCTGTAGAGCAGTGTATCCAAAATGAGCTCCAAGTTAAGTCGCACAAGCTCCTGAACGAGATGCTGCAAAAATTTTAATCTAAATTTTACTTGTAAGTTCCTTTTCCTCTCTTGCTTGCAGTGTTTATGTTCTGAGGGGAATATCTCAATTCACTCAATGTCCCCTACATTGTGCTACTTTTCAAACAAATGCAATCCTTAACAAGCAGTTGAGTTTTAGATGGGGGGGGGAACCTGTTGGTGTTGATTATCCATGACAGTTGAACAGTTCATGCACTCTTTGGGTGAAGGATCTGCTATTTCATGATGAGTAAATGCTGTGCTGCCTTTAGGAAAAAAGCAATTTCCAGGATTAAACTTTAGAAGTGTTTTTCCTCAATATTGTTGCACTGTTGCAGTTTTGTTTAGAGTATTACAAGTATTGTAAGTAATACTACAAATGTATTGACTATATAGTTTAATATTTATGCAAACAAATGTGCATCTTCCTGCCAGTTCTATTTGTGTTGAAATAAAAGTTGGTGAAATGAGTTTGTCAATCAGTATTTATTAAACTTTTCAATACATTTGAACAATGTTGTGATACCGATAATTTTGGTTATGATTGTGATATGAAACTAATTTCATCTCTACTCTCCATCCAAACTGGAGCAATGACTTGCAATAAGTGGGAGCTGATGAGTTTAACCTGCACTAGATTATGCAATGCTCATGTTTTCTGAGGGCAGAAGTGCCTTGTAACTTTAAAATGGAGGAATGGATGTAAAATAACCTTGAATACCTTGGTAATTGACCTTGCTTGTGTATTTTGCACATGAAGTGGCAAGTACAGTTAACATTAGACTTAAGTGTCCATATTCCTTCAAAAATGTAAGTGAAATTCAAGAGTCAAATGAGAGCCTTAAGTGCATTAAGTAATGGGGTTAATAGGCAGAGTTGGCATGAACAATGAGTGCTGTAACTTGACAATATGCACCTCATAAAACCTCACTGGTATCAAAGTGTTGGTGTTGCCTTCTGAACATCAGATGAAGGAAGCATTTGTGAATATTTAAATCAAGCTGAACCTGCTGGGTGTTTAAGTAGTTTTAATATACTAATTGTGACTTTAGAGAAGGTTACAAAGAGGAGGTCTACAATGACTTTACTTGCTATTTAGGGTAGTCGTGGTCTTGTGGTTGGGGTGTCTGCCCCATAATTGGAAGGTCCCGGGTTTGATTCCCATGGCTGAACCGTCCTCGAGCAAGGTACCTATTAACCCCCAACTGCTCCTGGCTAGGGCTGCGCACCTCGCCGGGCACCCTAGTATGTCTTCACCAAAATGTAGACGTTCAATTTTGCTGTGTGCAAGCACAGTGACTTAATGTAAATGGATCCAAAATTTATTTTGAAATGATCAAATAGCCTTTTACAAGCAGTGCAGGAATAGATTTGGTAAACAAGCACAAGTCTCTGTATCTGCTGAGGTGTGGGCATCAACAGCTGAAACACTGCATTTCTCAGGACAGCATGATTGAACACTTCATCTTTCTCTTAACGTGATATTCAGCCTTATGTGGGTTAGAGAGACGAGGCTAAAACAGACCTCAAAGGCACCAAGAGTGTTGTACTGTTAATGTTCTTAATCTGAAAGAAACAAAAATGACTAACCATGCAGTCTGGTGCATTAGTTATGATGCCTCATCAGGGTTAAAACCATAGCCGAGATGCTGATTCTAAAATTATGACACTGTTTTTCAATCTGCTGTAAAGATCCGAGCAGCAATGTCGTCCAGGAGCCAGTCTACACCAGTCAGGAGGTTCTCTCCAGTCACTGCACTGCAGCCCACGATACACCAGTGATGTGTCTTAATCTCATCCAGTGCTAGTGCCTGTCAAAACAATAAGACATTATTATTCATAAGAGTTGTTATCTTTTGCTCCAATAAATGACTTGAGTCATGACTTATTTGACAGGGAATACGTTTAAAACAACCCTGTATTTAAAAAAGGGCTTTTGCAACGATGATTATGATGGAAACGTTTTTTGGATTTAATGAACTATACATAGTACAAAAAGTAAGGAAATTTGTGTTTGGTAGATTATTTCTTTGTTGTAACAATGCTTCTTGGCAA
>JAOVVH010000052.1:11802227-11812407 GCA_028566435.1 Scorpiodoras heckelii
CACCATACTAATAAATTATTGTGGTCTAAAACCAGGTGTTTCAGTTTCATTGTCCAACCCCTGTAGGTGCTGGTCTTCAGAAGTCTGTGAAATTTAATACTGTACTAAGGTTTATTATAAAAAATTCAAATTTATTTTTTATATTTTGACTAATACTGCATACTACTCAGTGTATAGATTGTAATGACCCCAATGAAAAATGTATACACCGACATGATTATGTCAGTTCGACAAACCATTTGCTGCTCACCTGTATAATAAACGACAAAGAAACATTAATATATGATGTGCATGTACAGTAGATGTAACCTGAATGTTAGCTGATCCAAGATTAAATATAGCCTGTATACTGCATCTGTAGCCTATTTATAAATAATATATTTGAAATGTATACAGTTTCACTGATTCCTTGCACTTGCTTGCTGTGTCCGTGTCAGAGGCAGAAGTGGGGACTGTTGTTGATCAAGTGTGTGTTGTTGATGAGTGAGGAGAGATGGCTGAAGGGTTGTAGATGGGAGCTGATAAGCTCCTCCGCGCCTGAACATAATAAGGAGGAGGCTACAGGGACATGGCTGATCAGCAGTGCCTTCATCTCTACTGCATCCGAGCTTTCATTTCCACTGAGACAGAGCTAATGTGTTGCGTGTGAGGCCATGATGGAGATGTGATGGACCAATGAGAACAACGGCTCTGTGCGCAGGCAATGTCAGTCCCGAAATACCGCGGATAAGGAGAGAGAGAGAGAGAGAGAGAGAGAGAGAGAGAGAGGCTGGAAGAAGAGGGCTTGGAGGAAGGAGACACAGATGACGACTAGGCTATAGCCTGCCAGACTGATAGATGATCATGATCTCGGATTTATTGTAAAGAAACCGGGGGGTAAAAACATAAATCGGCATCGGTGCTGGTCGGATTAGTGCGCGGAAAGAGCAGCTACACATCAAACGTTTTGAGGTCGATAGCGCAAGCGCATGTAAGGACAGAAATAAATAAATAAATAAATAAATAGAAACGGGAGGCGAGCGTCATCCGCAGTGTGTTAGATTGTAGCCTCCATCTCCTTTGCAGCACCTGCGCGCTCAGGCATCAGGAGACGGAGCGCCAGGAACCCAAACACGACCTGCAACCCAGGCGCGGATCCGGAGATCGCTGTTTTGCTATACTGGGTCGCTGATTTAATCTTTTTTTGGAGGGTGAGGGAGAGAGATTGAGAGAGAGAGAGAGAGAGAGAGAGAGAGAGAGGTGGTCGTAACGGCGTGGCCGCCGTTCCTGATGCACACATGTCCGCGGGTGTGAAGTCGCCATTCTCCGCCCTGCAGCGCGGCTTCTCCGTCTCTCTGTTCGGACCCCGGCGCTGATCCGGATCACACACCGACTAGAAACACTACAGGCCTGGAAGACCGAACCACTGGCCTGCACTTCAGACACTGAATCAGTGCCTGGCCTGATAGGGACAACAAACCAACAGCTGATGCAGTTTATTCTGTACAGACGAGGCATTTGATCGGATTTTTACCCCCCACACCTATTTTCCCAGACCCCCAACATGGGACGACATTGACTGAAGAAAAAACAAAACAAAACAAAAAAAAACCCGGCATGCTGATTGCATCTTCTGTTCTTCAGACCGTGACGATTTCCAGGATAATTTCTCGAGCCTGTTAATATCTTTATTAATAAAGCCCGACATCCAGGCTGATGACTTACCAATGACCAATGACGCCAATACGGCAGCGCAGTCTTTCTGGTAGCGCTGGATGTGTCTGTGCACCCCCATATTTCTATAAGTAGACTGCTATAGATTTCCTCCTCACTCGTTGTCTTGGAGATGGGCTTATTTTAAAGGCAGATCCAGTTTGTTTTGGGGGGCTTATTAAAAACACAGGGATCCGCCAGATCCAGCACTGACCATTCCTTTCCACACATCCATACTGAGTGGGTCAGTATTTACCTGACGCTTATTTTGCTTTGGTCGGTTTCTTCTGCTTTTTTTTTTTTATTGCTGTTTTATCAGCAGCCAATACAAGGCACTAAGGACATCAGGCTTCTATCAGGCTCGCACCCATGGATCAGCCCACCAAGCTGCCCCCGTCGAGTCCGTCCTCGCCCACGGCGGCCTTCTCTGTGCCCAGTGCTGAGAAGGTGGATGGCTTTCCACGCCGCTCCATGCGCAGGGCCCGCCAGAGAAGGTCACACAGCTCGTCGCAGTTCCGTTATCAGAGCTCGCAGGTGGAGCTTACACCTTTGCCTCTGCTCAAAGGTAGGCCGCAGACTCCTGAGACTATGCCTCCATACTGGGATATTGCCTAATAGGCATATTGTCTATTAGATTGTCTCCTTCCATAAACATCCTTAAGTTTCTCTTTCCATTAAGTGATCTGGATGATAAAAGTCTTAAGTGCAGCGATGCAGAGGATCAGAGTCGGACACAGTCTGACATTTTCCTGCTCATTCATATAGTAGATAGATATGGTCTTAATAGAAATTGTATCATACAGTGGTTAGATATAGTTCTATGTAAAAACATAGGTGTGTTCAATTAATAAAAAACACCAACTTTTGATGTCTATAGCATTTACCTGAAGTGTACGTATTGTAATATTATACACGTTTGGTCTAAACCATTTGGACCCCATATATGACCGTGTCTTCTAAATTATGAGACAAGTATCAGTTACTGAAATATGATAACCTGATCAGAGCATATTTCACAGTTCTTTCAGCGCGTTAACACTTCTGAGACATCCGTTCATGGACATTTGATTTCCAGGACTGTGAAACATTCAGGCTGGAAGTAATCCATTACTCCTGAGCTCATATTTGCTTACAAGTTAAAATGATTAAGATTTTAATGCTGAGTGAGGCAAGGCACCTCTATTAGCATTAAAAGGCATGGTATTGGTGCAGGGTTGGATACAATACACCTGAGAATGTTCTCAATGTCCTTTTGTCCTCAAGTAGTCATCATTTGATGGCTCATTATTGATGTCCAGGAAGCATGAAAGAAAATAAATTGTATTGATCACTTGATAAATAATATGATTTATTTAGGCATCACACATGATTCATAAAGATTCATTTGATGGACAGGAGCACACACATAATCACTGGGTTTCAGTGTAAAACCAACAAATCCCACATTCAATCACTCATCTATATCACCTTATCACCTTGACAACTCAAGCTGCAAAGCAACATCGCTCAGGACACTGATGGTGTTATGAAACAGAAGATAGCATCCTCCACCACAGGATATTAAACATATTTCTTGATGACTCACCAAACCATGGCCAGATGTATTCAAAAGTCAGTTTATTATAAGAAAGATGTCTCGTCATAATGATCGCAAGTATGAGTCAAATTTTGTTTATTCATTCAGACACGCTCAAGACATTTGTGACTCACATTTCAACTCTGTATCATTCTCTTAGGATTCATCTTGGATTCTCTTTAGTTTTATTTCTAGGGCAGCAGAATTTGGCAGGACATGTGAAAGTGCAGAGGTATGTTTGTTGCCAGTATATACAGTATGTGACCATCCAGGTCCAGACAGAGCCCCTGTCCTTCTTTCTCATCCTAATCCACCATCTGTAGTGGCACATACTGGGATACTTTAGGCAGGAAGGAACTCTGAAGGAACTCTATTGTACTTCTAGTCTTTCATTAATTATATCTGACTAATAATACATTTAACCTTCATGCTCTCCATTGCACAACGGTTTTGGTATTGTATGTCTGTCGTATAATGTTCCCAATGCAATCCATGATCATGCATTTAACATTAACAACAGCCTGTGCAAACATTTACACTGAACACTCAAATGAATTTGTTGTGGCCACTTTATCTGGAGAGCTTAAAAGCAGCAAGTATTGGGGTCCATTGTAACACTTTTTGCTGTAAATTTATAGTAAAATACTGGTAGCTGAGGTGCCAAACACTTATTGTATTTATTACAGGACAACTACTGTAATTAACATTTAAAATATCATACTGTTATTACCAAATACAGTATCCTACAGTAATACTGTAGTAATTTTACAGAATTAAATTTAGTTGTATGCAGCAATATATTGTATTTTTATTGTAATTGAACTTCTAGATTGAATTATTTGTCATTAAATACTTTCAAATGTCATGCTTTTGTTCCTTTTTATAACAGTAATGGCAATAGGAAATGGAAAACAGTATGGAAAAGGGAAAAAAACAAAGAGTGGAAATTGCCTTTTATGAACGAGTAGACTGAAATGTAAGCTGTAATTACTTTTTAATAAAAGACATTTAAAGTGCAATTAGCAGTTAACAATTAATAATGTAGTAATCTTATTTATATTTAACTTCTCTTCCAAATGTGAACACACAATACAACAAATGAATTTAGAATGGGCAAGGTTTTCAGATGTATGTGTCAAAATGACCCATTTTGTTTTTGCAGAAGAGATGAAACATGCATGTTCACAGTACTGCTTTTTTACACAACCTTGACAGCCTTCTTGGAAGTCACTTCCCTTTGCTTGGTTTTTGAGCCACATTGAGGGCTTATATTGATAAAATTGCCTAAAAAGCAGAAAGGCAAAAAAAAAACCAAAAAAAAATCCCACCCCAAAAAACAGTGAAAAAAGTGAATTATTATGATATGGTTTATATGATAATATAAACAGAAATTCACTGTTATATGAAGACAAGTCCAGGTGGCTAATGCACAGAATGTATGCTAACTAGCTAATGATCAGACAGGAATTGAGCATAATATTTAGACATGATAACCATTCATTAGTGTTATGAAAATGAATGGTTATTGTCTCACAATATTATGCTATTATTCAGACTAAAATTCATTTCTCCATCTCCTCATGCGGTGCTGTTTATTTAGCCACATCACAGGCAAACTATTGCTAGAAAAGCACTTCAAAAGCGTTCACACAAATTCACACCCTACTGGCTTATCTTATTAAAGCAAATAATTATTTCTGGTCTTTGTTCATTAAAGTCACACTGACAAATCAAGTTTGGCTGCAGTACAGGCATAAACGTCTGTTCCCATTATCACATTACCTATCACTAGGTTAGACATACTCTATAAGGTAGACAACACTTAATTCTTTGGGAAAGAAGTTAAAATGTAGCCTGTTTGCTAGACCTAGAAACTTCGAGAGCTTGAAATGCGCGAACCAATCCCAGAATGCAATGTCTCTACAGTATGATACTATATTGTGTAGTATAAAGCAGGCTGAAAGCAGAACATTGCTGTGTATATTTACACCATGTTACTTTCTCTCTCATTATCTAAGCCCATTGTCCAATCCCACTACTGGTTCATGGGGGTGCTGGAGTGGAAGGCAGGGAAACATCCTGGACAGGTCACCAGTCCATTGTATTATAATATGTTACTGATTTGTGGAACTACAGTTAAATATGGTTAGAAATTACCTGGAAATTTACAGTAAAGGGTAGCAGTGTTTTCTTTTATTTCTTACTTGACTCACTGTCTAGTAAGTAGCTATGGGTAAAAATCCAAAAGATTATGGATATTCATTGTGTTCACAGTGTTGTTTTTTTAAGTATATTTAAAAGAATATAGTTAAGTATTTATCATAGTGTGTGCTTCAGTTTCATGGACAATCCATAGTCTAGTGTCTCCTGGTTGGTATGTTCGACATTCTCTTGTAGCTTTATGACTAAATCATGATGTTGCAGTCCCATAGCTGCGTTTCCGCAGTTACACACTAAAGTTTTTTTTAACTGTGGGATTTTTGCAGTCATTCTTTGTGTGAATATTGCATTTGTTGCATTTGTGATCATTGTATCCCTGACTGATGGTATTATGATTCTTACAGTGCCCATGAAATGGCTTGAGAGTTCAAACAGGGAGTCAGTAGGAGTATGATGTAGGGTTTGACTGATTTCAGTAGCCAGTAGTGTCTGAGATACGCCATGACTCCTGCCACAGCTAAAGAGACTCACAGTGGCTTAGTAAACGGCCATAATTTTAAATAGAGCTTGTGTTTAATGCTGTAGGATTTTTACTAGCTTTCTCATTGTCAACTTTGTTATGTTCGGTTTGCTAGAGCATAGAAATCCAGGCACTTTGCCTCGGATTGGTACCAGCCATGACATTTTTTTTCACCTATTCTCCATGACAGTGAGAACATTAACCACAGGGGGGAAAAGACTGTAAAAAGAAAAACCTTTTTGGATCACACTCTCTCTCTCTCTCTCTCTCTCTCTCTCTCTCACACACACACACACACACACACACAAACTAATATGCCTTGTTATGTCCAAATGCACATTAGCTGTGTATTAAACCTGCAGCACAGCACATAGTCCATCACAATTAGTGCAGCCTGCAATGGTCAAGATAATGATTTTGGAGGGGGAATGAGTCCATGAGACACACGAGGCACAATTGCAACTACACAAATGACTCATGTTTGATGTTGCTGCTAGTGTAGAGCGATAATATACAGGGGTGGGATAAATTAATTCTAGAGATCAATTCCCACCATTTGCAGCTGTAGCACCAAGAGACTCTGTTCTCTAAATCACCAGGTTTTTTTTTCTTTTTTGTTACAGGGTTTTATGTCACGTTTTACACAGTGGTTACATTCATGGTGGTGGGTGGGGGTTTAGTATGTCCAATTCATGTATTTGGACTGTGGGAGGAAATCCGCACAGACACACTGGGAGAACATCCAGACTCCACACAGAAAGGACCCAGGCCACCCTGCCTGGGAATTGAACCCAGGACCTTCTTGACCTTCAGGTCTGCCAAACGAGAAGGTTGCGTATGAAACCATGGTGCTATACCTTCAGACACCATTGAGCTAGTCTATAAAAGCCCCTATGATGTTACACTCATCCTTTGGCCATTCTTATCAACACTGGTGTTCCTCAGTTGTAGAACCACAGCTGTATACCTCAGCTCTACTACTAGGACTATCTGAAGCAGAGGAGACCATGTATAAAATGCACAAGGGCTCATAACACATCCTGATGAAAAATGGGGAGTTCATGTGAATGGTGCTGATACTACACTGTGAATGAGGCATCCGAATGAGCATAAAAATAACTTAACTGAAGGTGCTATTGTTTACTGTTCTTCTGAATATTCTGTAATCATCAGCTAAGGGGCTGTTATTGTTCCCTGCTGAGGACAAGAATCTTGATACTGTATTCTGTGGCGGATGAAGATCACTCGAACTCATGACATAGCACATGAGCTGCAATGAGGCAGTGAGGAGGTAACCACAGCGCACGTCATATGGCATATAATGGTATAAGGCACCTCTTAAGCTGTGTACAAGTATGCTTGAACAGTCCCTGCTTTTACTCAATAAGCTCACCATTGTTTAGTCAGCAGGGGCTCTGTATGATTTTGCTACTATTTCCCCATTTGCAGGTAGAAAACTTAAAGGAATACCTTAAAGTGAGAATCTCACAATATAAGCAGTACGGACACGTGGATGGTGTGTGCATTTATAACTGTGAAAGCTACATCTTCTGTCCAAAAGTTTTGCATGGCATACAAGTTGAATTTCATGTCTATGCACTGCATAGTCTGCCCAGGTGGCAAATGACACTCTTTTTGTAGTCCATGTAATCCTGGAGCTTCACCATGTTAGATCAGGAGCTCTGTCTTGCTGACCGGACTGCCACTGTTTGGTATGGGACTCTACTTGTGGAAAAGGTGGACTTGTTTGTGCTCCACAGCAATTGGAATGTGGAAATACACATCCTTCTGATCTATGGTTACAAACCAGTCATGTGTGTGTACTGTTTGCATCATATCCAGTGTGTAGCACACAGAATGGCAGGCTTTTTAAGATAATCTTTTAGATACAGAATGGGCTGGATTCTGCCTCCTTTTTTGGAATCTAAAAAAATCTTCAGAAAAACCTGCTCAGGCTTTCTGATCTCTGCACTTACATTTCTATTTCCTATTTTTCTAGTAGTGAATAAATGGGAGTAAAGGCAGTTGGCTTGGGTATTGCACCTTTGTGGGGAGGACCCCTCTGTCAGCCAACAGTAAAACTGCGATCTATATCCTGTGGACATTAAGTAGTCAAGTGCCAATGTTTCAGTTGCAGAAGGGTGAGCCTTCATTCAGTTGGCCATCTAATTTCAGAACTGAAGCCAAGATCCCCTGGGCCTTACAGTAAATCATGCTTTAGAGACTTGGTCATCACGCTGTCATTTGCAAAGCTACCTGCATCGGAGGTAGCGATCTTTGAAACCCAACTCCGTGGGAATAATATGCTGGTGCACACGAGTGCCTAAAGGCAATCTGTTGCACCATGTGCTTCGTTCCTGCCTCAGACACAAGGAGTCAGTCATTTAATGCCATGTGGTCCTGTGTAACAAAGACTTGCTCAACGTAGATTTACACTTGACAGTGTATCATATGTTTTGCAGACCAGTATTTCAGCACTTCCATATTCTGGCTGTAAACAGAAAAGCTTTATGAGTAAAGCTTTGATAGGCAATACTACTAATGTGGTCACAAAGGTCTAAAGCCCAAAGCTTCTGCATCTGTCATTACCGCCAGTATGCCTGTGCTTTTGCAGATTCGGTGTGCTATTAACATGAGGTCATCAGTGAAATTGGTACGTTGTGATAGAACCCAGTCACTTGGCAGATGTACTATAAATGGATTAACCACTAGGCCAGTTGTATTTGGTGGGTGACCTGGCTTTTTTTTTTTATTTTACCCCCTGATCTTCAGACTGCTTGAATCTTTAAAATTTCTAAAGTATAGACATTCAGACTTCCTTTTCCATGGGACTAATCAGCCATGTCCACCTCATTTCTTGAAAGTCCAAGTGAAGTCTCAAGTCTTTGAGCTAGAGTCCAAGTCAACTCTCAAGTCTTTGAGGTGCAAGGCCAAGTCAGATCTATTATGTTGTATTATCTGTGACTACATGTATGCGTGAAGTTATGCATGATAAGGGAGGGAATGACATTTAGCTTGTCACACATTTCCTGCTGTGCCAAAAAAAAACTGTTCATGAGTCTCAATTCATGAGCCTTATTCAAGTCTCAAGTCTTTTGAGGACAGGTCTCAAGTCATATCACTGTATGCGACTTAAGTGCAAGTCGCAAACTCAAGTTACATCTCTGTCCTCTAGACATTTATTTTTCTTCCAGTACAATACTGTGAAGGAGTGAACCTTTTTCCTCCCAGTGGGCTTTTTCTTCTGTAGCCATATTAGCTGTGATGAATAGCCAGAAGTATTTCCACAGCCTTTAAAGCTTTGTATGTAGTTTTAAATTGCAATTAAGACTTTAGTTATTTTAGTAATTAGTTATTATTATTTTAGCTATTAGTTAGTTAATTAGTTATTTAAGTGCCTGTCATAGATGTTTATGTCCCAACCAGTTTGGCCATTGAACACATTCAAGATTGAACTTCACTGGGGCTTGGAAGAACAAACAGCTGGCCATCGTGCCCTGAAATACACAAGGCTGAAAAACATTTTTCAAAAATTCACATTGAAATCAAGTTAAGGTTGCCAGTGCTGCTTTGTACTGATTCAAACTATAGTAATATCCTCAAATATAACTATGACTGGCACCCACAGTGAGCATAAACACACTCTGTCTAATGGCTGCAAATTAACAATAACAAAGGCGCTTTGTTCAATTAAAGGATTTGCATTTCCAATCCATTTCTTCAGCTTCCCAACAATGTATGGTGGTCGAGAACAAAAGTAAGTAGCAGAACCAATATGCTAAGATTGGCATCTGGAAAAGAAGGCTACAAAAATGCTGTCTTTTACCAAAGATGTTAGGGCAAGCAGTGATAAACCTTAATGTTCATTTTAATATTCCTGACAATGGAACATCCTTGCTCAGCTAGGAAAGAACTTGACTTTAAGCAGCTGTGTTTCAGTTAACAGTTCATGTTGTACCTAGGTCTAGCTAACTGCTGATATCATATTATCACACTGATACGTCTGGATATAACTAAACCGATCAATCACGCTCTGGTCATATATCACTGTGCAATTAACTTTTCTAACATATCTTAATAAATATAAATATCTAAATATAAAATTTAAATAAACGCTGTCGCCTCACAGCAAAAAGGTCCCGGGTTCAATCCCTGGGTGGAGTGGTCTGGGTCTTTTCTGTGTGGAGTCTGCATGTCCTCCCCGTGTCTGTGTGGGTTTACTCCGGGCACTC
>JAOVVH010000052.1:11815722-11830770 GCA_028566435.1 Scorpiodoras heckelii
CTCTCTCTCTCTCACTCTCTCTCACACACACATACACATACACACACACACACACCGCTCCCTCTCTCCTCATCTGCCTTGCTCATTGGCTGCACTATATTTAGCTCCAGCTTTCAGTTGAGGATATTAGTGGGTGTTTAATTCAGTGATGGCCAGCCTTTCTCAGAGAGGCTTCACCATTAAGACATCCATGGACACGAATGATACAAGTTGAATTATTGTAGTTTGCAAGTGAATTTTGTATAGCACTTGTATCTCTCTAGCACACATCAATTTAACATCTTTTTTTTTACTTACCTTGTTTGGGTGTGGGGGGCTTTGTAAAACCTAGCATTTCTGCACCCCTTCCTTTGCTCTCTCTCTCTCTCTCTCTCTCTCTCTCTCTCTCTCTCTTCCCCTGGAGAATTTTGCTCTTCTCTAGAGCACTTCTGTATGTGCTTTTGTTTCCATCTCTCTCTCTCTCTCTCTCTCTCTCTCTCTCTCTCTCTCTCTCTCTCTGTTACACACACACAAACACACACACAGTGAAACGTGTGTATGTATGTTGAGGTTATGGCCTCTGTGTGTGTATTTGTGTGTGTGTGTAGATGTTCAGTTTGTGAACTGTGCATATAGATGCTGGGGTTCTGGATAGTGTGTAAATGCTCAGGTCATAGATTGTGTTTGTAAATGCTGCATGAGCTGTGTCTCATTCTTCACATGATTACCATTTCATTCTAGTTTTATATTCAGTCCATGTCAAAGCCACTACTAGAGTTTGTGGTTCGTTTCTTGAAGCATAATATATATTTTTCCTCCCCATGTGTATGACGGTAAAAACCCAGACACTCTTTCTTATAGTTCATACCCTCAACCTTACATTACATTACATAACCTCTATATGTACACCTGTAACAGTGCAGTGTGAGGGTCTGTGTTTGGACCACTTTATTTAATATATAAATCAAGTATATACCTGATTGTTGTCAGGTTCTTTGTTTCACTGTGTGCAACCTATGCAACTCCTTCCCAGTCATGCCACACCACAGCATTTTTCTCCCCAATTTGGTCAGGTCTCCCCTATGATACAGCAGCTACTAACCAGTGTGGGTAAAGTCTAACATATGCCATTACTGAGAAATGAGACACAGTTGCATCTTTTCAAACTGCTGCTCATGCTGCATCCCTGGGAAGAGTATAACACCAGAGTGCTTTCTGCCTTCTTTCTCATACATTAGCTCATAGATGCCAATTGCTGCCAGCGTAACCAGCTAGTGTCACTGTGATTGACAGGGGAGAAAAGTATGTTACTCCTCGTACCCAGAGAGCACAGATCATTTTGCTCCCTTGGCTCCTGGCCATGGATGGCTGTGGTGTCATTAGAATTCAAACTCATGATCTCTTGATGATATGGGGTCTGCTTTTCTGTTGTACCAATTAGGAGCCCTGCATATTTTGTTTTAAATATCTTTTATCTTTTTACCCAGTTTAATTTTTTTCTTTTCATCTTATGATATTAGTTATATAGAGAGTGTTGTTTAATCTGTTACTTTTCTCTTCTCTTTTTCTTTTAGATGCACCAGTGGCAGAGTTGCATGATCTGTTTTGTAAGAAGCTGCAGCAGTGCTGTGTGCTCTTTGACTTCCTGGACTGTGTGGCTGACCTAAAGGGGAAAGAGATCAAGCGCGCGGCCCTAAATGAGCTGGTGGAGAGTGTGGCCACCAGCCGTGGTATCCTCATTGAGCCCCTCTATCCTGAGGCCATCAAGATGGTAAGAATCACACCATACAATGACCTTTATAGCTAATAATATGATTGAACTATGCTGGCTATTCTTGTGGATTATTACAACTGAATTTATCAAAAAATTTACTAGCTCCAACCCATATCTCTAGATTTCAGTGAACATCTTCCGTACTCTGCCGCCCAGTGAGAACCCAGAGTTTGACCCAGAGGAGGATGAACCCACACTGGAGGCCTCCTGGCCCCATTTACAGGTGCTCACAAGTTCATATTGCTATAATCATGAAAACAGGTTGTATTAGCTAATGAACTGATAAAGCCCATTGTATTTGTGATTTTAGATTGTAACACAGGTTCAGTAGTTTTTACTTACAGTTAGTGACCTAAATTTCTCTGAGCTCTGGAGTATATCTTGAGGAAAGAACCTGGTCTTTAATGCACAGAAGTATTGAGTGTAATGGAAACTCATTATGTTAACGTGAAACCATGATATCAGGACACAAAAGCGCAGAAAACTCAGGAAGACGTAGATGTAGAAAGCAATTAACATTATGGCAACAGTCTAATAACGGTCCAGTTCCATAGAATTGGAGTTAGTAATACTGTGGGTACATTCACAGGCCATGACCAGAATTAGAAATATAAACTAGAAATATAGCCAGTGAGCCAGAGAGACCTGACGACTTCTGAAATGAAAGAACATGATAATTAATCATAACTTTTATTTGAAAATACAACCATTACACTAACCTTTTAATGCCATTTTTATTTCGCAGTGCGCTTGTGTTGGAATTTCCCAAAGCAAGAGCCTGTTTCTAGCTGAATGATGCAGACTCCTTACTGCAGATGCACCCACTCTTTCAACATTTTCTGCCGTTCGAACTGTACGTTACTTGCCGGGTGGTTTTGTTTTCAAGGCAGAAGCATTGTTACAAAAAATCTTCAACCCATTTTTAATTGTGTTCTGAGAGGGCACACCACCGTGACAAGGAATATTGATGCGAAATAGCCGTTGAGTAGCAATCACAGAGTCACTATTTTTAAAAAACGCTTCAACAATGAACACACGATGCTGTGCTGAACACTGCTCCGTGTTGACTAAAACGGCATCAGTTGAGCTACTCTTTTCCCACCAGTCACTACTCTAATCATACTAGCGTCTGAGAAATAAGCGTATGAGAATCGTCAGATCTCTCTGGCTCACCCTGTACACTAAATACCAGTAGAGTATTTATTTAGAATATAAAATAAAGGCCAGTAGACAACAGGAAAAAATGAATGCATGACTTTGATTATGGGTGGTAACGTCTATGTGCTGAATAAGGTTGAAACAAATCAATACAGGCATGAATTCTGTAGAAAATGAGCAGTTAGTATCAACATGTTAAAATCATCAAGTAAAATCTTGAGGTACTTTGAAACAAAAACAACACAGGAGTGAAAACTTCCATCCATCAGTGTACTCAAAAGATACTTTGAGACTTTCCTGTAAAACAGAAACCAGACTTCCCCTTTCCCTTTCAAACAGAGTTTAGCTGTGAGATGGGGAGTTGGCATCTTAAAATGTAAATAGTCTCCTGGCTGTTGCCAGGTTACAGTCAGCAAAACAAAGTCTAAGTCTAATGATTAGGTCATTAACTGGTGTTGCTTTATTATCTCTGGAGCGAGAGTTCAGAAGTGCTAAATGTGCATGATTAAAAGAAGGGATGCATCCAGGTGCGAGCAGAGATGAGTACCGGTAGTTGTCTAGAAAACAGAATGGCATAGTATAGAGCAGTGAACATACATGGGACACCAAGCGCTGTTAACTGCACTACACAAATGAAATGTCTCAGAGTTGAGGTGAGCATAGTTGTTTAAGTTTTTAAGCTCAGGTGTGGAAAGTGTGATCTGCATTGCGTCATGACAGAAAAAAGCCAGTCTAAAAACAGTGATACCAAAGGGAATGTGAGGCTGTTTTCACACTTGGACCCTTTTTCTAGTCTGTACCCGAGTGTGATTATTCACAGAATTTACAGCTTTGCTTACAGAGCATATATACATATCCTAAGGGTGAGCAGACAGTGTGGATACCTGCAAATTTTAAAAATTAAAAGTGCACCTTTCTTATAATTTTGTGACTTTCAAACAAATAATAAATAATCAATAGTGTTTACTTCATGGTCTTGGATCAATAGCTTTCACACCAAATGTGAACCGTACTGGAGTTCAGGTGAGCTATATCCTAGACCCACATTTTCTGGTCCCTTGGTGCACAACCGAATTTGGAAAGAATTTGGAAAATAAACCGTACCAGAGGCTCAAGCAGACTCGGATCCACACCAAAACCTCTAGTGTGAATTCACCCTGAAAGTGAAATTGTAATCAATAGTCAGGTGTATTAAGGCTCATTTACTGGTACAATTTCATAAGCAAAAGTTTGATGAGACAAAACATTAGCCAACACCATACTTTGTTAATCAAACATCAATTCCACATATGTACCAGCAAGACTGAGCCAACAATGAGACCTGTGATTACAGCTTACAGAGGGGCTAGAGGCTCACTCTCTGCAGATGCAATCGAAAAGGTAAAGGATGGGGGAAAGGGTCAACCAGGTAGCAATGGCTACAGGTAAAAACGACCAGTGAGGATAAAATGGGGTCCAAAAAGTACAACAGGGCTCCAAAATCAGCAAAGAATCCATACAAAAAAGCAGAGAAAGAATGACCTGAAAACAGCATAAAAATGTGAAAGAAAAAGTGTCAGTCGAGAAGCAGGAGCCGTAGGAACATGTGTTTGTCCATTTTTTTTAGAGCCTGATAACTTATGGTATGAAAATAGTTGCTGTTAGTTTATAGATACATGAGGTCTTTGCTAAACTGTAACTTCTCCCTTTGTCTAGTTGGTCTATGAGTTCTTTTTACGCTTCTTGGAGAGTCCTGATTTCCAACCCTCCATGGCCAAGCGTTATGTGGATCAGAAATTTGTTCTGCAGGTACAGTGTCTCAACCTGAAATGAACCTGGAGATTGTGTGTTGTATGTGTGTAGCTAGCGTATATTTTCTGTCACAATGACTTAGTGTATCCCTCACATGTGTAAACCACACTGGCTTTTTCTCCTTGTTATGTATACCGGCTTGCTTTTGCTTTTAATGAGGTTATTTATATCAGTTGCAGGTGGTTTGAATGCATGTGAAATGACTTGTTTTGTGGCTATATTGTTGTGTTCTAAGTTGCTAGAGCTGTTTGATAGTGAAGACCCCAGAGAGAGGGAATATCTGAAGACCATACTGCATCGTGTGTATGGCAAACTGCTTGGCCTCAGAGCGTATATCCGGAAACAGATCAACAACATCTTCCTCAGGTTAGAGGCACACGTACATAGCTTGTATTACTGGTCTATAATGCTCAAGTCAACATCTCAGCTGAAATATAGTGATAGCAAATTCTTTTAACAGCTTTGATAACCATAATACCTGTCAGGAAGCTGCGATATGAGAGACGGTATATGGCTAAAACTATGTGGATGCCTGCCCATGAGCCCCATGTATTTTCCTTCCCCAAAGTTTTGCCACAAAGTCAGAGGCACACAATCATCTAGGATGTCTTGCTGTAGAATTACAATTTTCCTTCAGTGGAATTAAGGGGCTCAAACCTGTTCCAGTATGACAGTGCCTCTGTGAATAAATCGAGCTCCATGAAGACGTTTGCCCAGGTTGGAGTGGAAGAACTAGAGTGTCCTGCACCTCAACCCCATTGAATACCTTTTGGATGAACTTGAATGTTGACTGCACCCAAGACCTCCTCACACTACAATGGTGCCTGATCTCAATAAGCTCTTGTAGCTGAATGAGCACAAATCCCTCAGTCATGTTCCAAAATCTGGTCGAAAGCCTTCCCAGAAGACTGGAGACTGTTATGGCAGAAAAGGTGGGGCAAACTCCATACTAATGCCCTTTGAATAGAATGTTCAATAAGCACACAAGTACATTTGGGTATCATGGTCAGGTGTCCACATAGTTTGGCCATATAACATCTCACTGTTTTTTTTTATTTTATTTTTTACACAAATGGTTTACATAAATGACCACGTAATTTAGACTTATTTAAATTGAAATTATATGTTACTAATTCTCATGATAGAAAATCTGTTTCTCAACTGTACAGGTTCATTTATGAAACTGAACACTTCAACGGAGTGGCTGAACTGCTGGAGATTTTGGGCAGGTACATGTTCAGTACTGCTGTAATTGATTAAATGTGATGTTTGTAAGAGCTTAGAAATCATCTTTGAAAAAGAAAACCCCAGCAGCCGTACTGAGTTTATTCTAGCACTGTCTTTTACTTAGTTTCAAACTGGTATACCATGTGTTTACAAATGATTCAAACCTTCAAATGAGTTAGATCATTGGTTTTGATGTCTTTTGCCTCAAATAGGAAAGTCACTACTCATTCAGTATTTGGAAGCAAGACTAAAGATAGCATCTTACAAAATTATACAGTATCACTATCCTATGGGAACAAAATATAATTTTATGCATATTTGAAGCGTGGCAGTAACTAATCCAAGGATGCTGGTAATTGCTTGAGTGCAGCTTTAAGCAGTGTGTGGGCCAGTGAGTCAGACCCTTAGCAGGGGTTTAAACGTTAGTGCTATCTGCATTCCGTCTCACAGCACTTTACTATTTGTGGATCTTTTCTGCAATAAGAACTACTATGCAATTTAGAGCCATGTTTTGGGTCCACAGTGTCATTCTCCTACAGGCCGTCTCACTGCAAACAGAATGTGTCAAACAGGATCTTTTCCCCCTAAGCATACTGGGAAACAAAAACAAAGCACAGTTTTGAAAGAGTGAAAGATGAGGGGGAGAAGCTGGAGCGAGGAGTAGGAGAGGAAGAGGATGAGTCACAGAGGGGCTAGGGATGCATTCAGGTTGATGCTTATGCTATTTTTACCACCACCACCCACACTTTTTGCTCTGATAACAGAGCAACAGCGTCTGAGTGTAACAAAAAAGAGAGGACGAGAATGAAAGACAAGGAAAGGATTGACAGTAGCCTTTCTGTCACTTCCCATGTCCTCCTCCCTCAAAGAAAATGTGAGCACTGGGAATGAGAGGAGTCAGTGGGAGGAGTGCGAGGAGGAATATGAATGTCAGAAACGGCTAAAAGAAAGCAAAAGCAGCCCAGTAAATCGAAGTAAACAAGGGTAAAGGATGCCTAAGGCACTTTGTATTATCAGGTGGTGAAATAAATTGAGAATGCAATAAAAAGAGGAAAAGAGGACATAGCTTATCTGAGAAGAGTGTGTGTATATATCTGTGTACAAGATGTGTAACTGAGGAGTAGAAGGGTTGGTGGGTGGGGGTAGGTGAGACTTAGCTATTGAACAGAAGCGTGGCGAAATATATGTGTGTACAGAGCATCATCAGATCTACTGATACTAATCCTGTTTGATCTCCTTCCCTCTGCCTCCTACCCACTTCCCTCTGTCTGCTGTCTTCTCTCTAAAATGCTGTTCTGTTTCTGGACTATCATTTCCTCTTTCTACTGCTCCTTTTCCCATATTTCCCCTCTCTTTACTGCACCTGTCCATATTTCTCCTCTCCTCTCTACCCGTTACCGATCTCATTCTCTCCCACTGCTGTCCCGTGTCCTTTCCTTCACTCTCTCTAGTATCATTAATGGCTTTGCTCTGCCTCTGAAGTCAGAGCACAAGCAATTCCTGGTGAGGGTCCTGATCCCCTTACACACTGCCAAATCTCTGTCCATCTTTCACGCACAGGTTGGTGTTACACACACATGCCTCTTACAAACGAGGGTTATGGCCTATTTACATTTCATCCAACACACTTTATATCCATTAAAAGATTTCTATGGAAGTGATACATAAATAACATCTCATGCTGCAAAATGACACAGCACTACCTGAGGGTTTTACTCTTCCTTAAACATTCATTCTGTCCTGAGACCCAAAAGAAATAAAAACATGTACGCTGTACAAAGGAGATTTCACTTTAGAAAAATATGCTTTTTTTTCTTTATACTAATAAAAGAACTCACCTAAAAGAGCTTATTTGTGGAAATCTATCAATATATGTTGACAATATACAGCTATATAATGCAACTTCAAAACTACAGATGTTATTGTCTTACAGTATGTAACTTTCCAATATTGGAGCAATACAGTAAAAAGCCCTGTTTAGTTACATTTTCTCTGAGGTTTAATCGTATGACTTCTGCATTCATGTGGCAATGCACAGCCACAACTTCTCTCCTCTGCAACAGTAGTCCTGTCTGTGGAAAGATTATACAGATTCACATTCATTTTTCAAATACAAGTGGCTGAAGAATCAACAATAACCTTTTCACAAAAATAAAATCTACTCTTAGACATTGGAGAAGATTTTTACTTTGAGGTTTATATTAAGACCACTCTTGGTCTGCTTACAGTATTTGCTGGCTCCATTTGGTCCGTGGGAAGGTGCACGCCACACATGCAATTAAACATGCGAACACACACACACACACACACGCGCGCACACAGACAAACACACATACACACACGCACACAGACAAACACACATACACACACAGACCCATACACACATACACACACATGCTTGTACTGCTATACTTGTGAGGACTTTCCATTGACATATTTATTACTGCAGCTAATTAATGCTATGCCTAACCCTAACCCTAACCTCAGTAATGAAAGAGCAACTTTTGGGTCTTTTATTTTTCTTATTTTATGTTAAAATCTACAACAGCAACAACAACAACAAAAACACTTTCCCTATGGGGACCAGCAAAATGTGTGTGGACCAGATTTTTATATGTTTATGGGGGAAAATGTCCCCACATGGATAGGAATATTTTATATTTTTGACCTTGTGGGGACATTTTTCCCCAGAAAGATATAAAAACCTGGTCCACACACACATGCAGTCCAATAGTATCCTGCAGAGAAAAGACGAAGGTAAGGGAAAAAAGTAAGAAGCTAGATAAATAAAGTAGACGAGATTGATTTTGTAATTACAGCATGAATTATTTAAGTTTGCATGGAAAAAAGGGGTGGGGAAGTAGCAAGAGAGCCTGACTCAGGACCAGAGGAAGCAGCAAGAGGGTTAATTATACTGTGCAAAAGCTCTTTGTCGCCCTCAAGAGAAACAGTCTACATGACATCAGTTCTTCTGAGAAACAATCACTGTTCTTGCATCTAACATGGCCCCTTGCTGTGACAGAAAAACAACTGAAATACATATACCAATGTCTCTAGGGTGTCAAATGAAGAAGGGAAGATGGCAAAATGGATGGATTCAAATAGAGTCTTGTCAGGGTGTGAGAAACTGGAGTCAGTTACATAAAGAACACTTTTTTATAATTACTTTTTAAAAGGCTTCCCTAGTGCAGTGCTTGGCAATTTCTATTCATTCTCCTGGTCCCACAGAAGCTGCCAGATATAGTGAAGTCAAGGAAAGATAGATACCATATCTTTTTAAGATGCCAAGTGCACGAGGTTGTGCACTTACACACAAAATAGTGTAACACAAACAAAAAAAATTTAAAAATAGTGTAAAACACACCCGAGCTAAGCTCTGATTGTCTAATTCTGTATACTTTTTAAAACAAATGATCACAGTAAAGCATTATTTTTCAGGATGCAACTATCAGGAGTGTCATACAGATAATTAAGGTTAGAGTTAGTAATTAGGGTTAGTGTTAGATTACTATCAAATACAGACACACTTTTACATTTTTAGATTTAGTTTTAATAACCCCATTGAAGACAACTTTGTCCTATAATATTCATGATATTTGCAAACCCCATTTCCAGAAAAGTTGGGACACTTTCTAAAAATGCAATAAAAACTAAAAACTGCAATTTGTTAAATTTTAATAATAATATAGAAATTTTTACTTAACTGATAAAAGTGCAAAGAAAACTTTTTCGGTGTTTTCACTGACAAACCTAATTGTATTTTTTAAATATAGAAAATAAGAATTTGACACCTGCAACACACTCAACAAAGTTGGGACAAAGAAAATGAAGGCTGAAAAGGTTATAAAAGTAACACTGTTCTAGAAGGTTCCACAATTAGCAGTGTAACCGGTAACAGGTGAGGTCATCAAGATTGAGTATAAAAAGAGCATCCACCAAAAGGCTTTTCTTGCAAGCAAGAATGGGTCATGCTTCACCACTTTGTGCTAAACTTTATAAGAGAACTGTCCGTTAGTTCAATCATTCTCAGCACAATATTGCAAAGAATTTAAATCTTTCACCATCTACAGTTCATAATATCATGAAAAGATTCAGGGACTCAGTGGAAATCTTGGTGCATAAAGGCCAAGGGCGGAGACCGCTGCTGAATATGCGTAACCATTGAGCTATCAGGCGGTATTGTTTGATGGACCGAAAGACAGTGGAAATGTGTTCTGTGGTTAGATGAGTCCATGTTTAAGTTGTTTTTGGGAAAAAAATTTTAAATGTAAAAATAAAAGGAAAATGAAAAAGACCATACAGATTGTTACCATCAAAAAGTGCAAAAACCAGCATCTGTGATGGCATGGGGGTGCATCAGTGTCCACAGCATGGGTGCTCTACATATAAGTGAAGGTACCATCCATGCAGAGGATTATATTTCTATTTTGGAGAGATATATGCTGCCGTCAAGACAACATCTTTTCCAAGGAACTCCATGTCTATTTCAGCAGGACAATACCAGGCCTCATTCTGCACAAGTTACAACAGCGTGCCTTGACTGGCCTGCTTGCAGTCCAGATGTGTCTCCTATTGAAAATGTATGGCGCATCATGAAGAGGAGAATCAGACAACAGTGACCACAGACTGTTGAGCAGCTCAAGTTTTGTACACAGCAAGAATGGACAAAAATCCCATTTGCAAAACTGCAAGTTTAGTATCTTCAATTCCCAAATGATTAAAAAGTATAATTAAAAAAAGGTGATGTGACCCAGTGGTAAACCTCTGTACCAAGTGTTTTGAGTGTGTTGCAGGCATTAATTTCTAAATTTGTTTATATTTAAAATGTAGAATTAAGTTCATAATTGGAAACACTGAATTTTTTTCTTTGTCCTTTTGTCTCTTAAGTAAAGCTTTAAGTGAATTAACAAAAGACAGATTTGAGTTTTTATTGCATTTTTAGAAAGTGTCCCAATTTTTCTGGAAATGGGATTTGTAAATGATGAACACAATACAACGTGTCATGAGGTAGAACATGTGAGTGGATGCGATTACAGTTCAGTTTAATTAGCAAACTCTTCCAAAACAGTAGGCACACTCATAATCGTAAAGCAGGCACACGTCAGGCAGTGAGCAAACAGCATTAATTAGGTGAGACAAAATCATAAACTATAAGCAGGTGATGATCAACAGTACAAACTAGGCAAACCTTAGCAATGGTGAATGTTGGGAGATCAAACACAATAAACAACAGCTTGGTTATGACAGGTATGGACACACTGAAACTGAAATCTTATTGAGCAGTCAGAACAGGCATGCTAATATAATGTGTGTGTAACTAGTCCCATGTGTGTGCAATCAGTAGCTAGGTGAACTTTAGCATGGTAGATGAGAGACTCAGTTCTCTGCGTTATTGCTTATAGGCTGAGGGATTATAGGAGCTGGAGTAGTGAATGCCTGACAGAGTGTTACCATAGAATGGATTTCTAGATAACTTGATTAAGAAGTGAGCTTTTAGTAAAACAGAAGCAATAGAAAATATCAAGCTTGAGAACAGGCATTGAGTAAAATCTTATTTTCTGTCCTTTCCATTGCTCAGCTTGCCTACTGTGTTGTGCAGTTTATGGAGAAAGATGCCACTGTTACAGAATATGTAAGTCACTGCACCGAAGAAAATGCATGAAAGAATGAAAGCTTTTTGTCTTCCTCTGTTCATTTGTTCCATGAATTGAGAAATGTGCATTTTTATATCTTTTCAGATCATCAAAGGGTTGCTGAAATATTGGCCCAAAACATGCACTCAGAAAGAGGTGAGCAAGTAAATTCACGGAAGGATGTGGTTTGTGGTAGGCAACGGAAATTGTGGTAGATAATGCGTGTACAATTCTGGACTTGTTTAGGTGATGTTCCTGGGGGAGATTGAGGAGATTCTGGATGTTATTGAGCCATCACAATTCATCCGTGTGCAGGAGCCACTTTTTAAGCAGATCGCCAACTGCATCTCCAGCCCCCACTTCCAGGTCCGACCTTTGTGTGATCCTCCTCCTCCTCCTCCTCCTCATGATTGTCATTATTTACAAGCAATTATTATTACAATTATCTTTTAAGAGCTGCAGACACCTGAAGTGTATTCACTTCCATCTGGTTCACATTATTTATGGAAAATCCTAAGAGCTGGTAAAGTGTTACCCGTCTTCCAGTTTCTAAACCCTGCCTCTGTGTGTGTCAGGTTGCAGAGCGGGCTCTGTACTTCTGGAATAATGAATATATTCTGAGTCTGATCGAGGAGAACTGTCAGGTCATCCTGCCTCTGGTCTTTGGCACGCTTTACAGAGTCTCCAAAGAGCACTGGAACCAGTAAGTAGCACACACAGTAACCTTGACTCATTGTTACAAAACCCCAGCTTTGGTGTTTGGAAGATAAAATAAAATTTCTAGTAATTAGTGAACACAAAAAAAACATTATCACTGTACTGCCCAAACTACAAGACATTTATCGTTTATGATCTGTTAGCAGTGCACATACTGTAAATGTGATCACTGCAAATCATGTGACTTTGCTGAAATGGAAACTGATGGAGAACTGCAGTTACTGCTGATGCGACGTGCAGTTTTTTACAACCAGTATCTTTCCTCACCGTTATGTAGGAGAGAATGAAGAAATGAGGAAACATTAAAATAGTATTTGTGGTCTTGCCGTCCATTTTCTGGGTGTCAGTCTGGGTGCAGAGTGTGCACATGATCTCTGTGACATTCTTCCTTGTTGTAACACTTTTTCAAGTATGCTGGAAAATATTGGTACATCCATGACTGCTCAAAGACTGAGTAAATCAAATCATTGAACAGCACAAAAAATTAGTGTGCACTTAGCATAATCAAATTCTATGACATGTCATATGGCCCTTAACTGATGTTTGAAATAATCAACTACTGTAGCCCTTTTCCGATTGGATTAGTTTTACATGAGTAGCTGGGCTAATGTAATTATTATGGGTGTATTTCTGGGATTTTAGTGACATCAGAATCTGTCATGTCAGTAATTTTATGGACATCTGGAAAGATTTATTATATAAAATGACCAGTAAAAGTAACCACAGGTAATATATACCCAATCCTAATTGACATTACAATATCGAAAGGTCCTTAATTCGATGATTAATGACTGATAAAAATCGCAATTTATTAACAGTTCTGTCCGAGTGATTTGATTGGAAAAGAGATGTTCCATGAGTACTGATATTAGAGTGTAACAGCATTTGGACTTTTATCTATACGTGCATCACTCGGCTTTACAGGTGTGCTCTAGTACCCATTAATTAGGCTACATTAACTATCGTTATCTATCTTAGATTGTAACAAACTTTGCACCACAAAAATTAACATATTTCTATAAATATCATTTGGGTTAAATGTATTAGGTTTCATTTATTAAAGTTATTTTGAATCAGTTTCTGCAGTAATGTGTAGACCTACACAGAGTAGGAAGCTATTGTGCAGGAAAATGTTTATGTGTTGCTCAGCAACAGACTAGTCCCAGTCCAGTTGTGGAAGTATTTGTGTTGGTGGATCAAGCAAGCTGCAATCTGTTGTCGCTTATTACTGTTAAGTAAACAATGGTGTTTTTTGAGCTGTTGTATAAAAGCAATATGACACTCGAGGTCACGCTGTTATTCTGAATATCAGCACAGCTGTGATTATCTTCACTACGACTGAATCACAGCTGTGCTGATATACAGTATAACAGCGTGACCTCGAGTATGATTTTGCTCAAATGTAATGTATCAAGAGTCATTTAGAGATTTTCTAATGTATCCTTTACCTTCTCTTCATCAGAACTATTGTGTCACTTATCTACAATGTCTTGAAGACCTTCATGGAGATGAACAGTAAGCTTTTTGATGACCTCACTGCCTCCTACAAGGTGGAGAAACAGAAGTAAGTTTGTAGGGATTCTCACTACAGAAGCATTTGTCAGTGTAACTTTTGTGCAACAGTGTGGTATCATTTTTTACCTTCTCTACTTCCTTACCTCTCTTTATCTTCACTCTCGCCCCATGACATTCTCTGTAGGGAGATGAAGAGGGAGAAGGAGCGCGCTGAGCTGTGGAAGGGGCTGGAGGAGCAGCAGGAGCGAAGGCTGCAGAGTCTAGGGGAAGCAAGTCGCAACCAGAAGAACCTGCAAGAGCGAGAGAACCTGAACAAGAATGAGCCGGAGAGCAGCGCTGCCAATGCCACCTAGAACACACACACACACACACACATGTACACCCCCACATGCACACTCTCACACACACACACACATACACTCACACACACAGACAAATGCACAAGCCAATATGTACAAACATGGAGAACATCATAACACACACACATACACACACATAAACACACACTTTGTTTTACAGTTTTTACTCTGGAACTTACCATGACCTCTTAAAACATACAATACACACACACCTCATACAGACAACATTGCTGGAACAATCAGAGCGAACAAACTAACAGCCAGTTGTCTATATGTAGATATATATACAAGCCACTCTCGCACTCACACACATAGAAGTAAAGATGTAAATGATACAGAATGAAAAGATGAGTACCTCTCACTCTTCATGTCTTCTATTCATTTCCTCTGTCTCGAAACATATCTTACATGCTTCTTACTCAATCTATCGCTTTCATTGCTTCCCTTCTGTTTCTCTCTTTCTCTCATTAATGCTAAATGTATACATGCGTACACACACTGATACCTACACACTGAAGACACAGGCAGCACAAGCAAGGACACAAAATACATACATGGATATGTAAATGGGTTGGAGTAACATAGAAATAAAGGTGCACACACACACACACACACACACACACACGCACAGTTATAGGCTAAACTCTGGAACGGGTCTAATCTCGCTCGGGATCTCTCTCAGTCACAGTGTCATGTCCACCCTTAGACTCATACACACATTGTCCCAAAAAGATGAAGCAACATGCTGAAAATGATGATGATTATGAGGAATTATGATGAAGATAACTGTAAAAGTAATGGCTATAATGTTCTTATTACAGCTTATTCTATAAGTGACACTTCTATTGCTACTTCAACTGATGTTTTTATATATACATATACATACACATATAAA
>JAOVVH010000052.1:11858251-11882693 GCA_028566435.1 Scorpiodoras heckelii
GGTCCAATTTAGCCATGAAACCTCCCACACTAAAATGACAGGTGTTTCAGTTTCATTGTCTAACCCCTGTAGTTCTGGACCTGTACAAATGTAGTAAATAATAGACTTGATCTACACAAGCAGCTAAAATGCTCTTAGGCATAATTAGGGGCATGAAATAAAGTGCATCATGCCTTAAACTTCTGCAGATTTGTAATCTGCACTGGGGCCACATGCTTGAGCTCAGAATATCACTTATTGCTGTGCGTGTTATGCGTTTTATATGTGAACCTTTGTCCATTTTTGCTCATGAAGGTTGCAGATTATTTTGGATTGCAGTGTAGATGTATAAATAAATGCAGCGGTCACTTTTGGAGGAACAGGCACATAAGGAACAGTCTTGTTAGTTACTTGATGGACAAAACTTTTGGAAAACGAAGAAACAAAACAAACAAAGATGAACCACTGTGCATGAGTACGGAATAAACATTTCATAGACTGCTAAGCTGTCGTCCATAATTTATGCGGTACAGCCTACTGAGTGGGACTTTTGTCTCTGCCTGTGAGTCTAGGAGTTATTTGTAGATGAATGTAAAAGGAACCTGAAGGTTTGTGTACAGACTTGGTTCCTTCCTGTCTAACTGGACTATTCACTGCATTATCTTTAACTCTGGCTGTTCGGGCCTGCTGTAAGCATGGCATCTGTGCCAATGCTGGATGTGTTGAGCTCTTTTTTAGGCTGTGTATGCCTGAAGAGGAAATCCTAGGTTAGGTCAAGACTGCTGCTTTAAGAGGGACATTTCCTTATCAACAGGAAGGGTGTGCTCAGGTGAAGGGTTGCATGGTTTTTTTTTTTTTTTTTTTTTTTTTTTTTTTTTTTTTTTTTTTTGAGTATTATTCACATACTTGTGTTATTCAAGTTCTCACACAAGCTACCAAATAAGGATGCGATAATTATGTCACGCTATTAAAGCTTTCTTTGTCAATGCATGAATGATTAAGAGATCTCAAGAAAGAGTCTCCCAGTAATGATCTGATCTTTGTTTTATTTCCGCTGTCTGAAATTTGTCCTGGGCCACGTTCTTCTTCTGGGTGATTTCGAAACTGCAGCGTATAAAGTAGAAATCACAAGGAACTGAAACTGAGCTTCATGTGTGAAATCTGGGTGACTTTAATGCTGTGCTGTGCTTTTTCTTTCTTTCTTTCTTTTTTAAATGCCATACTTGCAGTTTTCATATCTTGCAGCTTGCGTAACATGCACAACGTGGGTACTTGGTTACTAATTATAAAAAGAAATGATCCTGACATCTAGTATCTGTTTTATGTGCCGTCTGCTGAATTTAGCCTTTACTGCTTTAGAATAGATCTTCTGTCTTGAACTATGATGCTTCAACATGACTTTTAAACTGGCTGGATGGCTGTGTTTACAGTGCGCCTCTGCCATCTGGGGGTTGACAGGTGTAAGTGCCTTTAGAGTGGCTGATGTTAAATATGGCTGCTGGTTACGTAGATTAAATAAAAAACGCTGAAATATTTTTAAAATGCTGAGTTTTTAAACCAGCAAATGAATTTCTGATGTTCTGTCCCCCATAGATCTGTGTACGATGGGCAAGAGCATGGGCTCTTCATGGAGAAACTGGAGGGGCGGATTCGCAACCACGACCGCGAGATCGAGAAGATGTGCAACCATCACTTCCAGGGCTTCGTGGACTCCATCACGGAACTGCTTAAAGTTCGCGGAGAGGCACAGAAACTCAAGGTGAGTCACAGACTACAGAACAGTGTCACATGAGCAAAGCGCAGGGTTCTGTGCAGTGTTAAAGACCTGTGAGGAACAGAGTGGTGTATAATACTAAACAATCTAGTGGTTGTTGAAATGGAAGACACTATGGTGGTTGAACAAATTTGTGAGAGCTGTGGTAGACTTATTCACTCTTCTTTTTGTGTGCAGGGTCAAGTGACCGAAACCAATCAGAAGCTCCAGAACAATGGCAAAGAGGTATGACTTCATCTTGTAGCTCTCTATTATCATAGTTTAAATTATATATATTATATTATTATATTATATTGTGATGATCTTCCATGAATTGAACTTTTTGTAGCTACTGGCGTCAATGGACGAGTTGAGACGATGCCGTTTGCAACAGAGGAACATCGCGACCACCATCGATAAACTCACACACTGTCTTCCAGGTGCGTCCTGGACTTTACTCACTTTTTGTGCATCTTGGACACAGTTGACCTGGGAGAATTTGTGCATCGGAAAACCTGACTGAATAGACTTCAAAAAATTCAAGGTCTGTCCAGAAAGTAATGAGAATGAAATTCTCTAAACACCATATTGCTTACGCATGGGGATGGTGGTTCAAGGTCAGTTAGAGTGGGATCTCAGGACCTGTTTCAGTTGCATTCTAGCATTCACAGTGCCCAGGTGTTGTTTTTGTGAAACCCTGCTGAAGTGTCTCATCACTGGACCAATGCAAGTGAGCTTGGAGCAACGGTACGTGATAAAAAGTCTGTGTGAAAATCGGGAAAAAGTGCATCAGAAACTTTTTAAAATGTTAAAGAAAGGTTATGGACAAGCTACCCTATCATTGCCCGATCATTTAAAAAGAGAGCCCAATTTCCTGAGCAGTGTTCACAGGAGATGAATCATGGGTGTTCGAGTACGATCCCGAGACTGCTGTGCTGAATGGCACACGACAGCATCACCTCGCCCAGAGAAAGCTCACATGAGCACAGTCACTGTTAATCGTCTTTTTGGATTCTCAAATGATCAGTTTGAGTTTTGGGACCGTCATATCACCTCTTCATGGATCCTCCATCGTGACAACGCACTGACTCACACTTCACTGGCTGTGAGAGAGTTTTTGGCTAAAAAAAACATTCCAGTCGTTCCACATCCTCCGTATAGCTCCAACTTGGCTCTGTGTGACTTATTGCTGTTCCCTGAGATTAAAACACATCCCCATGCGTAAGCTGTACAGAGCACGGGAATTTAATTCTCATTACATTCTGGACAGAACTTCTGTAGCAAACAGACTTTTTTCCACAGGTGGCTGTAGAAAAAGGCTGTATGTAGTATGTACAGTACTTTAAATGTGTGCTTTTTTGTAACAAAGCACACACAGATAGCGTCCCTCCATTTAATCTAACAGTATTCATTCATTTTATTTTTCAGTGCTAGAAATGTACAGCAGACTGCAAGAACAGATGAGGGCCAAAAGGTAAGATTTTCATACAAGAACTTCAACAGGACAGAGGGATATGATTGATTTTTTTTTTTTGCTTTATGCGCATTTACATTTTTTTCATTTATATTTTAATGGGTAGTCAGTGAAGTCAGGCTACAGTGTTACACTTACATATGCAGTAGTGCAGTCCTGAACTGCGCTCTCATGTCAGTCAGTTTCTCTGCCTGCTCACTTCACTGTTCACTTCACACCTTGGACTGATTTTTGGACCAAGCTTGCTAACAGTGCTAATGGCTGCCCATCCTCACGCTCTTTGTTAAAGGTGTTGTTTCAAGTCCATAGCCTGAGCTCAGAGACGAAGAAGTAACAAAGATGCTATGAAGATGTTCAGTTGTTTCTAGTCCCCCAAACTCTTTGAAACAGTGCAGCTCACTAGTCCTGAGTCTAGAACAGTCTCAGCTAGTAAACTTAAGCAGTAGAACACGAGAGGGAGTGTGTTATCACGGGTGTGATCTAGTCGCAGGCTGTTCATCATCACAGCCGTGATGTTACTCGCGATTACACATGAGCTTGAGTGTTCTATTGCTTTTATACAAAAATAGAAACACAGTAATCAAAGAAGACCTGAATTTCATACTGAATATACAGTATGCTTTAATACTGAAAATACCTTCTACGAAAAAAGTAGTTCCACAACAGATGAGTTGTTGTTATGCAACGGTAACAATTCAGTAACAATAGCCTGCCGTAACACAGTAGGCTATACAAGGGAATATGGTTTATATAACACTACCAGGTAATGTTAGTTTGAAATACAAGGTGCAAATAAGTGAAGTTGAAAGGAAAAGAAGAAAAAAATCATTAAGAATTAAAGGATAGAGTTTAGTCGTTTATTCGAGTTATTGCGTCATTTGTGAAATATGTTCATCTGTACACTTCATTCATTGTGCATTTAGAACAAAAAGGTCAATCTGTATTGTGTGTGTTGGCATCAAACAGTCCGGCTCCCTTCGCACGACTAAATGGAAGTTCCTTAAGGTAGCTTTTGAGCCTGTCGCTGAACTATATTCTGTTCATTTCTAGCCAGTTCCAGCGTGTTAAGTTGTTCTGCCATAACATACAGTCAACCAAACAGTTTTCACGGTAACGGGAGATTCAGAATTTGATGTGCATCTGCAGTCACACACTTCTCCAGAGTCTGGTTAAACGGGCTGCAGGTCAAATGTAATCTTAAAGTCAACCATTTTATGCGTCAGTTGCGTCACTTGTTACATGGCAGCGCGTCAGTGGAGCGATACAGTTTTGGTGTAAAAAATCCATCCTGTTATCACAAATATCAGCACGGTTCAAAGGCTGGTATAATGTGGTATTAATGTAGGATATATCAAATATATCAATAAATTTTAACTTACAGAAACTTGTTGAATCAGTTTTTGCTGGGGGTGAGTGGGGGTGCCGCAGTGCTGTTCCCATGGCAACTCATGGCCAAGGCCTAGTCTGCAGTGTGTCTAATAAGCACTAGGTGGAAGCAGAGACTAAACTAAATTCAAAATGAGTCCGTCAGTGATCCGGTCTTAACTCGAGTGTCACGACTGTAGAATTTGTTCTTTCACAAATATTGTGGATGTAACATTTAGACTTTTTTGTAATATAATGCTATAAATATTGGCCATGTAAGTTATTATTAAAAATACATTATGGTTCTCATTGTGTTACTTAACCAGGTCTGGCAGCTTTGTGCTGCAGTGTGGCCTAAAGCTAATGAAGCTGACTGTTGAGCAACAGTCTGCAAAAGGAGAAATTTTGAGCCAGCTATTTAGTGAAAGACACAGAAATGGAGTTTGGGTTTGAGCAGACTCGATATGACCAGCAGAAAGCAGTCCTGTCTGACCGGTGCTAAAAACCAAAAGCAGAACGAGGCAGTGGTCTGAGATGAGCTGCAAATCTGTTATTATTGGGGATCCAGTGAATAATGCATGAGATCGCAAATGCTTTTAATGCTTGCGCAGAAGTGTACAGCATTTGGCACTGTTGGGTTTTGTGCATGAACAGATTTGGTAACAATTTAAAGTTGGCAATTGGGTGGTGTTCTATTCGGTCTTGTCCTTTTTCTGACCCGAGGATGAGCAACTTGTAGACTATAAATCTTGTGTCTGGTTTTATTTTATTTATCATTTCTGTCTGTTTTGGTTTTGTCCTTCGCCCTGAGAGAGAGCGTGGAGGTCGGCCAGGAGTGGCTCTCTGTAGATCATGAAATATTGTGTAATGTTGATGTGCATCTGCTCGATTTCTAAAACGCACCCGGAGTTATTGATTTAAGGCTGGAATGAGATTCTTTTATGTTATTTCTCACGTGTGTTGAACTTGCATTAAATTTCTTAAAATCAAGTTCTTGCTGATTTCCCTGGTATGGTCTTCATGTGAACTGAAGATTTCTTGAGTAGGCTGATTGCGGATGGATAATTCAACCAGTTTCAGTTCTAGTTCATGCCATGTAGTAAAACAGGATCATTTCAGAATGTACAAAAAATTGACTCCTCTTTATCATATGGACATATATACATATATATATATGTGTGTGTGTGTGTTTGTGTGTTCAGGTACTACCCTGCGCTGTGCACGTTGGAGCAGCTGGAGCAGAACTGCCTGCCGAAGGCGGGACAGTATCGTTTCTGCGCCATCATGGCTGAGAACATCCCAGTCTTGCGCACACACATCAGAGACGTCTCCATGTCTGACCTCAAAGACTTTCTGGAGAGCATACGTAAACACTCGGACAAAATTGGAGAGACTGCCATTAAACAGGTCTGTGTCTGTTCAGCATGTATGTGATTGGGTGTGAATGTGCGGTGTCGTTGTTTCTATTATTTGCATTTGCCAGTAGAATACAGGATTGGATTTTGATGCGTAGAACCAAAAGTCAGTGAAATACTTACTTTTTGTTTAGATGGAAGAAGGTTGAATCCCAAACCTTTGACTCCCTGTGGTGCCCTCATGGCTATAGATCTAGAGTTGTGTTAGGTTTCTATTTCTTTTAAATACTGCAGTGATAGAGGTATAGAGATGGATGTTAAACACTCAAAGCAGTGTAACCACTCCCCACATTTCTACTCGCCTCTTAAGGGCTGCTTTTTTTTTTTATTTATTTATTTTTTTTTATAAAGTTTCACAGTGGTGCAGTTTGGGATCAGGCACTATTGGGCTGTAATTATAACTGCTATAATGTCTGTGTGTGTGTTTTTGGGGACAATTTATGACATTAACAATCAGACAGTAGCCATTTGCCTCTTCTGTCTTGATTGGTCAGTGGCTCTTTTTTCAGTGATGTTTGAATCAGTTAGTTAGTTATTTACTTTTAATTAACTTGTAAAGAGAGTTGTATTGCTGTAAGAAGAAAGAAGCTGTAATTTAGAACTGACGGTCTGAGAATCACAATGCGACACCTGCTAAATGCTATCAGCGTTAAAATTTTGATATTGTAACAACCCTATTGCTATCCATATCGAACACTGCTGTTTCTTCATCATGATTCAGCTCAACATTAGAAGGTGAACTAGGATTAGCGTTTATGCCTATTAGCATTTCTAATTCTAATAGGTAGAAAAGGCTTAGGGTTACTAGGACGGCATGCTTGTGTGGGACAAGCTAGCAGGAAATTGGTTAGGTAATAACTGTCTAGATTAGCATGCCAGCATGCAGTTTGAGATTGCATTATATTGCAGTAAAGTACCCCCACTATTTATTTTCTTGCAATCCCATGTACACATCACGTTATTTTTTTTTTTCCCCCCCAGATGTGCTGAATTAATGCAGTCTACATGCAGCAGCTCTCACGTGCACATAGTAAAAAGCAAGTACAAGCCCGGCTCAAGGGTTCACCCCAGGTCTAGTTCAGGGAATGAAGCACGAAGGCTGGGCTACTGTGTATGTCATTCGTTTTGCTTTGTTTTATCTCACTTTTCTGCTCTTTATCTTCGTCCATCTGTTCCAACCCCTTGGCAGAGAACTGCCAGGCTGTTGTGAATTAAAGATTGTTGGGTCATATTAACTCTTGCCAGAAGACACTTGAAGTGAACCGTGCGTGCGTGCGTGCGTGCGTGCATGTGCGCGTACGAGTGTGAATGTGGGATTGTCAACAAGGACCCTTCTTCAAGGACAAACTGGTGAGTTAATGAGAAGAGAGCACATATGAGAGAAATTGAATGGACTTTTCAGAGGAATGCAAATAAAGGTCCTGCTTTGTTTTACTGATTATTAGTCCAAGATGAGGAGCATGGAGGAGTTTCAAATGCCGAGTAGGCACCAGGAGTCGTCCCCAGGCCTTGTCGAAATGGATTTCTCTCTCTTTGTCTTTATTCCGTTTTTTCCCCCTCTGTTTCTCATTCGTTCTCTCTTCCTTTTCCACCATTGTCTTTGTGTTTTTGTCCTCTTTCCACTCCTGTTTCTTTTTCCCGTCTTCCTTCTGTCCTAATCACTACCAGTTCCCCTCATTATGGAATTGTTACTGCTCCCAATAAACAAACAATGCGGCACGCCAGGCGCCAAGTAGATATCACAGGAAGGCACACGTCCACATGAGCACGTTTGTGGCTTGTCATCAGTACTGGTGTTGTCTTCATATAAGCAGCATGTTCAGTGTTTGCTCTCTTCTCTCACTCCACTCATGTGGCTGCACTCATCTCTGCTCTGTGTCTTTACCATCACAGTTGAGCGCTGCTGATGGACTGCAGGCTGCAGAGATATTGAGGACGTAGACCTCCATCAGCTGTCTGTCACAGTCCTGCTTGAGCTCTCGGTTACTCCTACGAGGAAGACTCCTGCATCTTATTAGGAGTGCATGTGCACAGACACGTGCCTTTCATCCTGCGTCAGGCAAGCTGTGATGGAAGATGCGTCACTGAAGCGCCAGATTTATGTGCTCAAAGCACTGGTGGGATCCTGAACATGGAAAGGGGATGAAAGAGATTATGAAGGATGGGAATCAGATTTGTTTTTTTGTTACAATCTGCATCTCTTTGAGCAGGATAGGCTGAACGCCAGTGAAATAATGAAACACTTTTTACAAATATATATAGATTTCTGCCCAGGATTTGGGTCACTTCAGCTCACGTTCTCGGACAAGTACAGTATGCACACTGAGACATTAATAAGAGAGTGTAATTAACATTTGAAAAAACATACATCTTAATAGAGTGCATATGAGGTCTGTCCAGAAAGTAATGAGAATTAAAAATGTCATCCTTGTGACCGCACACAACGCTCCCAACGCCTCTGCAACTGTTGGTATCAGTGCTTGAAATCGTCACCTGTGAGGGTGTTCAGAGTCTCGGTCACAGCTCTGTGGATGTTCTTTACTGTACCGAAGTGGTGGCCTTTTAGACATGCCTTAATCTTGGTCTTCTAGTACGATTTCTTTATGAACAGTGACTTGATTTTTGATTTGCTCATGTGAGCTTTCTTTGGGCGAGGCGATATTCTCATGTGCCATTCAACACTTTATTTTGTCTCAGGCTCGTCCTACTGTTTATCTGAGATCCTTCTGTAACTGACCTTGAACCACCATCCCCATGTGTAGGCCCTATGGAGTGTTGGAATTTCATTCTCATTACTTTCTAGACAGATCTTTTATAGTGCTAAACTGAACACTTCTGTCATCTTCCAGCTACTGTGATGCCTCTTTAACCTGCATGGCTTTAGCTACTTCTCCGCTTTCAGAGATGAGGACCAGATCAAGGTCAGGACTTGAGACTAGAGTAACTCTGGAATCAAATATTTATTTGGGATAGACACATCTTTGTGGACTGCACTACTTGATGTATAAGTGCAACACTGTAGCCTGACTTCACTGTCTATACATTAAACATAACAATGTAAACGAAGTGGTTTTGAACCCGTGCATGCATACAGACTCCATTATGGTGGTTCCTGTGAATTTTTAATATGATTTTTTTTCTATGCTATTTAATGGCCTTTATACTATACAGAGGCTTTTTGTGCTTCTAGCTTCAGATGTCCAGGTTTGATAAGTTTTTGTGCACTGTAGCTTCAGGTTCCTGTTCTTGGCTGACAGAAGTGGAACCCGATGTGGTTTCCTGCTGTGTAGTCCATCCACCTCAAGGTTTGATACGTTGTGAGTTATAAGATGCTTTTCTGCTCAGCATGGTGGCAAAGAGTGGCTATTTGATTGACTTTAACCTTCCCACAGAATGGCCATTCACTGTGTGTTTTTCTGTTTTTGCACCATTCTGTTTAAACTCTGTGAACTGTGTTGCGTGATTCCAAGGAAATCGTAGGAAATTAGCAGTTTCTGAAATACTTACACTAGCCCCCCAGACTCTAACAACCCTGCCATGGTCAAAATCACTGAGATCAAAGTTACTGAGATCCTTGAGGTTTGATGTGAACATTAACTGAAGCTCTTTACCTGCTGCTCCCACATGGATGAATGTGTACACATGTTCCTGATAAATTGGTCAGTGAATGTAAAATGCCTAATGGGAGACTTATGTAAATACAGACAAGCGGTGTCATGGACAACAGTTTTCCCCAAATAGGTTTTCTCAATTACAAAATACATAAACTGTGTTTTCGCAGCCAAAAGTGTGCAGAAACCATTAAACAATTACGTATTAAATGTTATCTTTAACAAAAAAATTCAGGTTATTTGTACCAATACGAAAAAAAACGTTGACTTTTGCACCATGAACATCTTTGTTTGTGAATTTCCACTCGTATCCTATAGGGGGCAGCAGAGTGCAGTGGACGGGGTGTGCTCCGCTCCTGCAGTGTGCATTGATGTCTCCTACAGAGGTGGAATGTTGGCAGTGGGTTTAACCACGGTTTGAACCCTGGTGATCTCGTAACAAAGTGGCTGTCCAACTCCGTCTTGCCAAGGGGCCACATTCCTCCAGCTGAAGTTTGTTTTTTTTTTGCATGTCTTTGAGTCTTGTATGGTTTGTCAACTCGGTGTGTGTGCGGTTTGGTTGTAATTCGAACCTTGTTGATGACAAAGCAATATGGCATTGTTCTTCATAAGCAAACTAAGGGCAAGGTAAATCAAGTTCAGATATTGCTTGTGCTTACATAAGTTCTTAAATTCTCCCTGAATTCTCCCAGAATTCACTCACTCTGTAAATCTCTGCTTCACATGTTGGCCAGTTCATGCAGTAGTCTCTCTCTCTTTTTTTATTTTTTTATTTAAGGTTTTTTGGATCCACCTAACCAGACATACTTTTTCAATGGTGCAACTAACTGTAGCTCCTTAGTATGTTGGATAGAGTGGGATCTCCCCTTCATTTTTGCTTGCGGTTTTACTTTCTCTGGTGTTTTCTTTACTGTCATTCTGTCAGCCTTTTACAGTTTACTGTTTTCTGTGATGAAACGCCTTTGCGCTCATGTTAGTCGTCTCAGGCCAAGACCATGAGACAGACACTGCTGCTCTGCTTTAGCAGATTTATATCTGAGTTTGGTAATGCGGCACCAATGTAGATGTTCAGCCAAGGAAGATAGGCTCTCTGAAGCCTCTCCCCTACTTTCCATCTTATATCTTCGGTTCCTGAGGGGTGAGCAGACCACTAATAACAGGAGGCTGTTTGTCTAGGGACGCTGTGATCCAGGATCATGGACTGGTTCCCATTGGAAATTAGGCCCAGTCCCTGCGCCTGTGATTGTTTTAATTCTCCTAACAAATGATCTGAAAATAAATTGAAGGATTCAGCGCTTTAATAATGGCTCCATTGTGTGCTGCCGGGCATGGTGTGTGCTGTGTGATGGAAGAGGGTCTAGTGTTATGGAGTGTTTGGTTGAGATAAGTGTGTGACCTGGATGCATCTCCGTTTTGCTTTTCATTGCCAATACCCTCATTCTGTCTGCGTCAGAGGTGGGGAGTTGAACGATTTGGGCTTCTCAACTTGGAGATCAGAAATACTCATGACTTCACTTCAAATTCTTCATCGATGGCTTGTTACGTCTTTGGACAGTTATTCATTTATCTTCAGTAACTGCTTTGTCCTGGTCAGGATTGCAGCGCATTCAGAGCCTATCCCAGAATACCCCCTGAATGGGATAGCAGTCCATTATGGGGTACCGTGCACTCACTCATTCAAACCTAGGGGAGCTTTGTAGATAAGTTGCCTACTGGCATGTTTTTGGGAAGTTGGTGGAAACAGGGGAACCTGGAGGAAACACAGGAAGTTCAGGATCAAACAAGAGACCTGTAGCTAAAGTGAGAAAAATGATCAGTGGTATGTTGATACAGTTAAAGTGGGTAATAATGGGAGGTGGAATCACTGAGCAAACGGAAAAAAATGAAAATCACACAATGTCGGTTTCTGTAATAACATTGAAATTTGAGCACAACTGCAAACAACAAGCGGAAAGGTTGCTGATAGTTTTGTTCTTTCCTATGCAGAGCAAACATTTTTACGTTTTGACATCTGTAGTCTGTTTTCCCAGTTATCTAGCTAACTAACTTTAATTTAGCCACTTTACCCAATCATTTGAGAGCATTTAAGTGGGAAGAAAGCAGCAATGCAGAGCCAAAGGTTTCAGAAAAGATCATTTTCTGTATTCTTTCATCTGTATTTTGCTTAGTACAACATTGCCAAATGAGAAATACGCTATCTTTGAGTGAGAGTCGAAGCCCAAGTAATTGAGACCTGGGGCTTGATGTTGGGTTGTTGACTTTTGATTTATTTTTTTTATATGTAATTTAGTGTTCACATATCCGCTTCAGAATTACACACACACAAAGTCTTTTGAATTTATACTAATAGCAATAATGAAAGTGAAATAAACTTACCAAATTGCAATATTGTTACTTAGGCAGTTATTGAGATATTGAAATGTCATTCGCAGTGGCCCATAGATGAGATTTCATTAAATTTGTATCTTACGAATGTGGTAGTGACGCAGGATGTGAAATTTTGTAAGGTTTAAGCCTTTAGATCACAAGATATTGACTAATGATTTGCTAGATTTTTGCATTATTCACTATGTGGCGCTAATCCTCAAATGACTTGTAATGAGTTAGGGTAATGCTCATTCTAGAGGTCAACCAGCCATAAAAAGTTGTCATTTTTGGCAAAACGGTTTTCGTGCTATTGAACAAAAAGTGCTTTGAGCCTACCCCACATCAGGGGGCGCTAGCACTAAGGGAAACACACACCGAGCGAGACAAACCACATTCCATATCAGTCATGTTGGGCTACAACCATACCAAGGTTCATGTGGATTAGTGAAGTCTAATATATGATACCGTCGACCAAAAAACTTTTTAAAACAAAAACTGTATGACCGCCAGCAGTAGCTGCGGCTGTCGAAAATATGAACAAAAATAGTATGTATTCATAAACATAAAAAGATACGTTTAAAATAAAATTGATGGGGAAAAAGTATTCAGACACCACAAATTAGTACTTGGTTTCAACTGGTGTTGGCAATTACAGCATCGAGACATCTATGGTAACAATTAATTAGGCTTTTGCTCTATTGTGGTTAAATTTTGGCCCATTCCTCTTTGACAGATTATCTTCAATTCCCTAAGGTTATGAGGGTCCCACTGATGGGCTTGCAATTTCAAAAGCCTTCATAAATTTTCAGTGGGATTCAAGTCCGGAGATTGGCTAGACCATGCAAGGCCTTCTTGGGTTAGTTTGGCTGTAAGTGAGTCTTGTTGAAACATCTATCTTCTCTCCAGATTCTTGGCTGTTGACATTAATTTCTCTTCTAATATGTCCCAGTACATTGCTCCATTCATATTTCCTTCAGTGACGTGTAAAGCTCCAGCACTGCTGGCAGAGAAGCAGCCCCATATCATGATGCTTCCACTTCTATACTCTCCTGAGTATAGTATGGTATTCTTGGGAACATACACACCACCCTTCTGTCTCCAAACATGACAAGCTTAATGATGTTTTGTCTGACCAGAGTATATTATTCCAAACGTTTGTCTAAATGCTTTTAGATATGTCTCTCCGAGCGTCTTTTTTTCCCTCTGGGTCATTGTTGTTCCTGATGCTTTCGGGTTGTCCTGCAACTCTTTTTGAGTGACTCCTGGCTTCTCTATTACCTTCTGTATCATTAGTCTGAGAGTGTGTGAAATTTTGCATGGCACACCCATCCAGGCAATTATTTCTCGATCCGTTAACTGTTCACCTGTATTATATCGAACTAGTTGTACTGTAGCTTTATCCATTCAAGTGTTGGGTAGTTAATAAAAGTTGATAAAATTGTCCCTGAGAACTTGAGCAAGCTCCTTCACCTTCACCATGATTTCTTCTTGTATGAAATTTTCCCCATCAATGGCAGTCTTTTATGATGAGACCAGTTGCACATTGCATTTGAATATTTTAATGTTTCCAAAGAGACAATTTTCAGCGTGGTTTAATAGTTAGAGCTTGTGAGATGGGTCATAGCATTTTGGAGGTAGGACCAAAGTTTGGATTTTCACGTATGAGCATTTAAAGGGTGTACCGTGACTACAAGAATTCTGGAAAAGCCTTGAACTTATGACAGCAGTGTGGCTGTGAAAAAAGACTCTTGAGTGAACGTGACCAGCATTGGGTGGCAAGAATCGTTTCACGTGATTAAGCGTGCAACACTGCCTCAAGTAGCATCAGAATTCAATGCTGGGGCCTCAGCACACATCAGCGTGAGGACTGTGCAATGTTCCCTCCAAGATCCTGTGAGGGACCTACCAAGTATTAACTGGCATACCAGTTTTTCTGGTACTTCAGTGTATTCCGTACACAAGAGTGCAGTAATCCATGTAAATGATATGATCTGAAGTCTATACGGCTGAGATTTACATGAATTAGACTTCTTATGTGTAAACCTACACACATTCAGGAAAAGGAGTAGGATACAGACATTTTTCCGAATTCACAAGAGTACCAAATTTCTTGTGTAAACACTCATTCTAAAGATTTACACATAAATCCATTTGCATCCAGTTTGATAAATGGTTGCAAATATTGTACATTCAGTATTTGGGTTTACTGATTTTTGCCTGAAATCCACTTAGTCTAGTTTACCTTTGCGTTTTTTTATCCTGATATTCTTCTTCTTCATTAAATATCTGTGTTTATTTATTCTTTTCTTCACTATATCTTTCTATCTTTCGCCTCCTATTTCTCTATCAGGATTCATGCTGTTTGTGTAGTTTTGGTGGTCGCATTAGTGAGTGTTCACTGGCAGTGTTTGGGATCTTCTCCGTGCTCGCCGAGCTCTGCCTAGTACCCACATTATAATGAGAACCACGCTGTGTCGTGTGTGAAGCACTGGTGAAGGAGATTGATTACCTTCTTCGAGTTACCAAACGCACATGCATGCAGACCGCACATATGAGGACATTGTGGTGATGTCATACTCCCTCATCATAGTCACGGGTCTACTGTAACAGAACTACTGTTCCACTCAAACCGCTGTATATATGAGGTAACTACAAGTCAGGGTTTCTGTCTGAGTAGTGTGTTTGACCCAGTCATGACTGTGCACTGACTGGAGTGCCGTTTAAGCCTGACTGTAAACTACAGTGACCTTTTCTTCTATGTGCTTATCAAATTACAGCCATTTCATATTTCTGGAAATGATTCTTTGTTTTTTTTTTTTCCTCTGTGTTCTTTAAATGCCTTTATTTTTGTTTAACAGCTTTCTGACCGGTGCATAGTGCAAATGTTTGCATCCTCATGGTTTTTGAATTGTGAAATATGGGTGTATCTTGCAGTAGGACAGCTATCCGTAACATAAGGGCAAAAACGTTAGAAGAAAAAAAGTTAGAAGACATAAAAGCTGCATTAAAAGAAAAGTAATCTGATGTTATTAAAGTAAAGGTTGTGTTTGGGAGACATGGCAGTGTGGAGAATTCATAGTTGTGTTCCTCCAACCATTCCGGAGTGATCTGAGCCCGATGACATTGTGATGGGGCATTGTCCTGTCGAAAAACTGCACTGTTGTCAGGGAAGACCTCCTGAAGATATGGGTGCAGATGGTCAGCTAACAGGTTCTTGTAGCGTTCACCATTCAAGGATTGTGGTATGATGACTAATGGTCCTAGGGCATACCAAGAGAATGCTAACCAGACCATCACACACCCACCACCAGCCTGTAGCACTCCAGCATTGAAATCAAGAGATGCGGCTTCATGCGGCTTCCACCAGATGCGCACCCATCCATCGGCGGGACTCAACAGTGGCTCAACTGTTCCATGTGTCCAAGGTCCTCTGAGGCATTTTTTGGCCCAAGTGAGGCGTTGGTTGCAATGACGGGTGGTCAACAGCAGCACACGTGTTGGTCTACGCCTGTTGTACCCTAGTCGACGCAGGTTACATCAAATGGTCATGGCCGAAATTGGTTGTGCTTGCCCACTGTTGTACTGGTGGGTGAGCTGTTCCACTTTGGCACGTTGTTGCTGCGATACCAGTTGCGACACGCGATGCTTGCCTCTTGGATTAACCACACATGGTCGGCCGCTGTGTGACCTTCGGCTGAATGTTTTCTTGATGGTTCCTCCACTCTTTTTACACCCGTGATACTGTCGTACGGGAACAACCCGAGTGCAGCTGTTGCTAAAACACTGGCACGACACCTCCGGGCTCCAACTTTCTGTCCGCAGTCAAAGTCGCTCAAGTCAATGTGTTTACCTATTGTTGGGTAATGTTGTCTTCTGCTGCGCAGTGGACAGGTCAACACCTTGTATGAGAGCCATTTATGAGGTAACAACCAACTGGGTCACTTTATCAGTGGTCATATGCCACCTGCCAGGTGTTCCTAATCCAGTAATCTTTCAGTGTATATTTATATATTATATTTTACCGGTTATATATAAAACACTATTTTGACCATTTAATGTTCAAAATATATCTTACATGGCCAAAAGTATGTGTACACCTAACTATCACAATCCTATATGATTATTGAAAATCTTATTCCAGAGTATGAAGCCTCTACCCTTTGCTCTACTCTTTATGCTGTATTTTGAATTGTGGCTATGGGAATTTAGCCATTCAGCCACAAGAGCATTATTGAGGTCAGGCACTTATATTGGGCACAGTTGGCGTTCCAGTTCATCCCAAAGGTGTTTAGTGGGGTTGAGGTCAGGGCTCTGTGCAGACAACTTGAATTCTTCCACTCCAAACTTGGCAGACCATGACTTCATGGACCTCAACGTGTGCACAGGGGAATAATCATACTGGAATATGTTTGGGTATCTTGGTTTCAGTGAAGGGAGATTATAAATCTGCAGTGTACAAAGTCATTGTAATCACTTGTGTGCTTCTAACTTTGTAGTAACAGTTTGGGGAAGACTCACATATAGGTGTGATGTAAAGGTGTCCACGAACCTTTGGCCATTTAGTGTATGTCAGCATCAGTTTGTAGTTTGTAAAAGGATGGTATGATATAATATTGATCCATCCATCCATCCATCCATCCATCCATCCATCCATTCATTATCTTCTGCTTTTCTGGGGTCTGGGTTGTGGGGGCAGCAACCTAAGCAAAGAGGCCCAGACCTCCCTCTCCCCAGCCATCTCCTCTAGCTTTTCCGGGGGGATACCGAGGCGTTCCCAGACCAGCCTGGAGATATAATCTCTCCAGCGTGTCCTGGGTCTTCCCTGGGGTCTCCGCCTGGTTGGACATGCCCGGAACACCTCACCAGGGAGGCGTCTCGGAGGCATACTAACCAGATGCCAGAACCATCTCAATTGGCTCCTCTTGACATGGAGTAGTGGCTCTATTGTGAGTCTCTCCCGGATATCTGAACTCCTCACCCTGTCTCTAAGGGAGAGTCCAGGCACCGTTCGGAGGAAACTCATTTCAGCTGCTTGTATCCGCGATGTCATTCTTTCGGTCACTACCCAAAGCTCGTGACCATAGGTGAGGGTTGGAATGTAGATTGACCGGTAAATCGAGAGCCTTGATTTATGGCTCAGCTTTCTCTTCACCACAACAGACCGGTACAGAGCCTGCATCACTGCAGATGCTGCACCGATCTGTCTGTCAACCTCCTATTCCCCCTTTCCCTCACTCGTGAACACGACCCCGAGATACTTAAACTCCTCCACTTGAGGCAAGAGCATACTCCCGACTCAAAGAGGACACTCCACCCTTTCACGACTGAGTACCATGGTCTCAGATTTGGAGTTGCTGATTCTCATCCCAGCCACTTCACACTCGGCTGCAAACTGATCCAGTGAGAGTTGGAGGTCCCTGCCTGATGAAGCCAAAAGGACCACATCATCTGCAAAAAGCAGACATGGGATCCTAAGGCCACCATACCAGACACCTTCTGCCATTTGGCTTCGCCAAGAAATTCTGTCCATAAAAATTATGAGCAGAACCAGTGACAAAGGGCAACCCTGACAGAGTCCAACCCCAACTGGAAACCAGTCTGACTTATGGCCGGCAATGTGGACCAAACTCCTTCTCTGTTTGTCTAAGGACTGGATGGCCCGTAACAATGAACCCAGTACCCCATACTCCTGGACTGTTAACTGGTTGAGCAAACTCCCATGCACCCTCCATGATCCTGGAACGGGTAAAGAGCTGGTCCAGTGTTGGAGCCCACATTGTTCCTCCTGAATCTGAGATTCGACTGTCAACTGGACTCTCTTCTCCAGTATCCCTGAATAGACCTTACCCGGGACGCTGACGAGTGTGATCCCCTTTCTTAAAAAGGGAAACCACCACCCCCATCTGCCAATCCAGGGGCAGTGCCTCTATAATATTGATATTGTGATAAATTACGGTATTTTAGATGATATGGATATTATATGATAGCTTTTATCTGAATCCATTTATAAATTACAATCTCTGGAGGCAGATTTGATTTGATTTAGTTTTCTGCTGTGTAAAACTTAAAAATTATATAATGCAGTTTTAATTAATAAAATTTTTATATTTATTACAAAACTCTCATCAGACAAAATTTAAAAGTTATATTTAAATGCAACTCTAGTTCTGACAGTTTGATAGGAAACTGTGTATTTTTATTTTTGGGTTAGGCTTATTTCTTAAAATATCAGATTATTTGTGTAATGTCGCCCACCCTGGTTTTCTAGTTTTTTTTCCCCCTTTTTTGGTTAGTATTTTGGATGTGTTGTTTTTTCCCCCCACCCACATTTTAGTGGCATCTGGCTTTATGAGCCTATTCTTTATGGACCACCTCCTAACCCCATCCAAAACCTCTTTATGCTTCTGCTACATTTATTCTTTCTCAGGATGGAATTCCTGCCATTTTCTTTTCTCAGTGTCGCTTATGTACACAACTTTAGGTTCGTGGAAATTTAATTGTATTACTTCCTGAAACCCACATTGCTGGCTCGTTAATGTTCTGCTTCCCTTTTGTGCAATAGACCCTCCAAGCCCAACATTTTTAGAATCATTGTTTATAGTCATTGAGCCTGTGAATGGTTTGTCAAATTTAATTTGAGGTATGCTATGTGTCCTCCTTATGGGATAGAACCTGATTCACCCCTTGGACCCCTTGGGGTTTGATTTGTTTGACTGCTGACAATGATTGGAGAGACCTCTATTCTTGAAACTCCTTCCCCATCCAGCCCATAATTAGTGTTGTGTTGTGTGTTTAAATACGCCTGGTGTAGGCATTGATGTTGGTATGGCTTTAGAACGGTCTTTGTTCCTTTTATTATTGTTCATTTTACACCCAGCTAGTATCTGGTGCTTTGTCCTTTGCGTGATATATACCTAGGTGTATTTCTTTTAAATCTGGTTAGACGTTTTTGTTAAAACATTTGAATGGATTAAGCACAATGTCTCTACTGGTTTGGAACCATCCTGGGAAAAGTTGACAATTAAAGAAACCTTGTGGGCTCACTTTGTCTGTGTTCTTTTGAGTTGATTCAGAGCTCAGTAATTACGGCTCTCCGTAGAGCGGATTTTTCCCATACAGCTGCCAATGAATGAACAAATGGTTTGAGGATTTGCATATTCTAACTGTGATGGTAATGGAACTTTGGCTTGTTGTTGAAGCAATTTTCTGTAAGGTCTCTATTGTACACAAGTAAGTTTAGTTTGACATAAATATTTACGACTAGACGCGTGTTTGTGTTTGTTTTCCAGGCGCAGGTGAGAAGCTCTCGTGAGAGTGCGGTCACACGGCAGCAGCGGGCAGGCAGTGGGTGGAGACTGCGTAAGGAGGTGGGGTCAGGTACCGAGGTGGACCGGTCAGGTGGCAGCCCTCTCTCAGAAGAGGATTCTGGGATACTGGATGTAGAGGATGAGGATGAGGATGAGGTGAGCGACCATGATGCCTTGAGATTCTCAATGACTTTATATATTAGAGATTGCACGAAATCATTTCTTTTTTTTTTTTAACTGCTAAGCCATCTAAGGTAACTATATGTACACACTCTGCTGCTGATACAGTACAGCCCCAAAGCAGAGAAAAAGACTTTTTACTGTATTTAATGTTCAACTGCACAGGAGGACAAATCATTATTAGCTAGTCCACAGGGAAAGTAAAAGCTTCAGTATTACCCTGTGCCATGTTTTGGTGGCCTAGATATCTACTAGGATTAAAATGTTATCTGACAAAATGTAATAATGTATAATGAGCTAGTTTGTTAGTAAAGCACTGTAGTTAAGGAATTGAAGGTGATGCCCCTGAGTGGTGCAGCGTGATGCCCCCAAGTGGTGCAACTGAAAACGTTCACCCCATCAACCAAAGATTGCATGTTCGAATCCGGATGATGCCATAGCGACCCACGGCCGAGCACCCAGAGAACAAATTTGGCCGTGCTAGCAGGGTGGATAGGGGTAACATACGTTCTCTTCTGTATCAAACAGAGCAACACGAGCCAATCATGGGCATCTGTGATCTCGTGCATACTGGAGGTGGGCAGGAGTGTTTTTTCAGAGTGTGTCACACTGTCGTTGTATGGGAGAAATCCTAATCAATGGGATTTGGACGTGACCAAATTAAGGGGGAGAACTGGGGGGAAAACAAAACATAATGAGGCATGATGTTATAGGACAGTAATCAGTGATGGGGTGGTGTCCATTATTTTCCAGCAGCACATTCTGAAGTGTATCATTTACAAATCAAGTGATTTGCCAGTGATAATGTTCTTCATTTGTTAAGAAACAATATTGTGTTTTTTGTTTTTTTTTTAAAACTGTTTACAAATACATTTAATGTTGTGGGACGTCCTTGAGACAGGCTAGTTACTTTTACCCTTTGCATTATAGTGATTATAAACAGTCATTTCCTCACCAGCCGCTCTTTCTGAAGTTAATAAGACAAAAAAGTGCTGCTCATTGTTACAGATAGAAAATGCCTCTGTCCTGAAGAAGTGACCCGAAACATACTGATGGGATTAAATGTTAAACACCTCCTTAAAGGCAGCTTTACTTTATCAACGATTATATGTTTTTCTTTGTTAAATGATGTTTTCTTAATCTGTTAATTACCAGCTTTAGAAAATGTGAAGTGTTCACTGTACAAGTCCCGGTGCACAAGCTGTTACTGTACAAACACCAGCGTATTAGAACAAGCCTGTGGTAAAATAAAGCTGTGGTGTGAAGGACTGCTGGCACTATTGTCAGAGCTGAGGGTATAAGTAATGTATCGATGCCGTCTGACCAATCAGGTTCGAGAAAACAACATAGTCCTCATCCTAGTTTAAAGAAGTTTATGAAGATAGTGAATAATCTGTATTAGTTCAGTGGCCCAATTGTGTCCCCTGACTCAACTGCCCATCCCCTCCCAACTGCCTGTCTCCTCATCTGTTGTCATTAGAACTGCGTCACTTCTTTGAGAAAGATGTGTGGCGCATGTGGGATGTGCTTTTCAACTACAGATGCTAATGAAATCCAGGATGAGCTTTACGTTTCTGGAGTAGCAGACGGACTAAAACGCTGACGCAAACACAGGGGTGGAGAAGCGCTGTTGTTTATCAGATTGTCCACACACGAAGTCTGTCAACACAAGACTAAAATGATGTGTGTAAACATGTTGTTTGTGCACAGTATGCCACATGTTTTTTTGCTGTGTTTTTATGTTTAGTCTTGCATGGTTTTGCAATACAGTGTAGAAATCTCCGTAAGCACGCTACCATGGTGTCATGGACTGTAGCCTGCTCCTGCCACAAAGGCCTATGGGACGTCCAGAAATGTTGCTGACCTGCAGCAGTGTGTGTATGATGACTTCGGTGCCCTGCTATTGAACTTTTTAGCCCTTCCCTTCTTTCTGTGCTCCGCTATGCGTGCACATCGCTCTTTCCTGATGCTGGTCTGAAGCTGGACAAGGGGCAGTGTGTGTGCCAGGCTTTAATCTACCCGCCTGTCAGCTGTGGTGGGGTTTCCCGACAGTCGTGCCCAAGGTTACCAATGAGTCCTTCAACTGCACGTTACCTCCTCACCCCTGTTCTCAATGAGTGTCCTGGGGAAAATCGTTCGTGCACTCTGCTGCCACTGAGTTGGCACTGGTGCCTGTGTTTAATTGTTTTCTTCTTGTTCGCCCGGAGTTATTGTTTAGTGTTGCTCTTCCTCTCTGGAGCTGTGACCCAGCTGACTCTTAGAGTTCCTGCATGCCTTTCTGTGGGCACTAGATGAAAGCTAGCATTGTTTAGCTGCTATTGGGTTAGTATACTTTGAAGCTGGAGACATTTCTGCATAGACTGGGACAGACCGGGTGGCATATGAGCATGTTGTTGATTATGATGGTTTGTAATTAAGACACCAGTTAGGTTGTTTGGAAATTACAGCTTAACTAGTTTAACTAGATTTGTGAATGTGAAACACGGTTTATGCCATTTCTGATCATTAATGACAAGTTTTTATTCAAGTAAAATTCCAGTTACTTAAAACCCATTTCAGACAAAATTACATATAAGCGGCTAAGTTGCTACTAACGTGACTTTCCAGTGCTTCACCATTAATGAGCAATCTGAACAGATGAGATGCATCCGTTTGAACTTGAAGTGGAATATACAGTATATGGATAAGTCTTTGTCCATTTGTTTTCTTTTTTTTATTGTGCCATGTTGTCATTCTGCTAATCAATGCAAAATGGGAAATCAAGTACAGTAATACCCTGAAATTGACAGGGGTTACGTTCCTAGACCCCCCACGAATTTTGAAAATGCACGAATTTTGGATGGACAACTAACAAAGGCCTATAAATACCTATGTTCATATGTTAAACCCTAAATATGTCCTCAAAACACTTCAAGTTCATTTAAAAATTGATGTTATAATTTATATTACCCTTTAAAATTGTACAGGTAAAAGTAAACATATACAGTATTGTAGTATAAAGTACATACAGTAAGATACTGTACATACTGTACATACATGTACGTCTAGTGTCCGCCACCTTGTGGCCACCCACGTCTTCTCTGAGACGCTGAACTCTCGTGAGCGCATTTTCGCAATGGTTGTTATGTTTGTATTTTATATTAAAATTAGAAATACAGTATGATAATAATAAACACAGTATAAGTAGATACAGTAAGTAGAACATTAGTTGTACAGTATTAGAAATGATATACAGGTAGAAGTCTCGACCAGCTGATGTTGGAAACGTAAACGAAGCAAATGGCGCATGAACTCTGTTTGTATTTTATAATACGATAGTAATATATGATAATAATACATGCACTATTATTGGATACAGTAAGTAAAACATTATTTTTATGAAATCATCTCTATTTATTATTATTATTAACAAATTAACGCCAAAAATTATATATACAACTTACCGGATTACATCTTCTGGACCCGCAAAGTTTAAGGGTTAGGTTCCAAGGAAAAAATACGCGAATTCGTGAAGCCGCAGATTCAGAAGCACGAATTTTCAGAAGCTTCCCTTTCTGACCTGTGTCTATAGCCTTATCTATGATTCGGTGAGCTGCATTTGGCAAAAATAATAATGGCCCATGAGGAAGCTGTTCATTTTCAGAACACTTGAGTTACTGAAAAGTTTTTTTTCCATCAAGCCTGCTACAGTCCAGTTTGGTCCATTGAAATACTTTGCTGGGTCTATATCCGGACTGTGGTTCACTACTTGATGACTCCTGGTGTAGAGTGTTTCTTTTTCTAATTACACCTATCAGGAATAACATTATGACCACTGACAGGTGAAGTGAATAACACTGATTATCTGTTAGTGGGTGGGATATATTAGGCAGCAATTGAACATTTTGTCCTCAAAGTTGATGTGTTAGAAGCAGGAAAAATGGGCAGAAGTAAGGATTTGAGTGAGTTTGACAAGGGCCAAATTTTGATGGCTAGACGACTGGGTCAGAGCTTCTCCAACACTGCAGTTCTTGTGGGCTGTTCCTGGTCTGCAGTGGTCAGTATCTATCAAAAGTGGTCCAAGGAAGGAACAGTGGTGAACCGGAGACAGCATCATGCGCGGCCAAGGTTCATTGATGCATGAGGGGAGCAAAGGCTGGCCAATGTGGTCCGATCCAACAAACGAGCTACTGTAGCTCATATTTCTGAAGAACTTAAGGCTGGTTCTGATAGAAAGGTGTCAGAATACACAGTGCATCACAGTTTTTGTGTTTATGGGGCTGCATAGCCGCAGACCAATCAGGGTGCCCGTGCTGACTCTTGTCCACCGCCAAAAGTGCCAACAATGGGCACATGGGCATCAGAACTGGACTTACGGAGCAATGGAAGAAGGTGGCCTGGTCTGATCAATCACATTTTCTTTTACATCACGTGATGGCCGGGTGCATGTGCGTCACTTACATGGGGAACACATGGCACCAGGATGCACTATGGGAAGAAGGCAAGCTGGCAGAGGCAGTGTGATGCTTTGGGCAATGTTCTTCTGAAATTCCCCAGATTTCAGTCCAGTCGAGCATCTGTGGGATGTATTGCACAAACAAGTCCAATCCACGGAGGCCCCATTTCGCAACTTACAGGACTGGAAGGATCTGCTGCTAACGTCTTGGTGCCAGATACCACAGCACACCTTTAGAGGTCTAGTGGAGTCCATGCCTCGATGGGTCAGGGCTGTTTTGGCAGCAAAAGGGGGACCTACACAATATTCGGCAGGTGGTCATAATCCTATGCCTGATCGATGTATTTTAATAGTTTGTATCGTGTTTGTAATTGTAACTTTTATTTGTTGTTAATCACAGTTTGCATATGTGTAAATATATTTTGACAGCAGTCTTGGTTTGTAATTGTAGGGAAGAGAAGGAGAGAATAAAGTGATTAATTTTAACACGGTAGATAGCAAGTTGAAAGTTACATGCATACAACTATAGCATTACACATGTATCTAAAAAAATTAT
>JAOVVH010000052.1:11882793-11893362 GCA_028566435.1 Scorpiodoras heckelii
ATAGTGGTCGGCATTCAGACGCCTTTTAATCTTGGGGAACGAGAAGAAATCACACGGTGCCAAGTCGGGGCTATAGGGTGGCTGTGGAAGGACTGGAATGCTTGACGAGTCACTTCAGCAGGGTTTCACCGAAACAAATGTCTGGGCACTGTGCACTGTCATCTGACATGATCTGTCTTTCTCTAGGTTCCTGGTGCTCAGGACTTGGTGGACTTCTCTCCTGTCTATCGCTGCTTGCACATTTACACAGTTCTGGTGAGTGATCAGTTCCACTCTTATCTTTGTCTTTTCTTTTTTTGAGATTTTAAGCCCCAGTTATTGAAAGTTCTTTGTTGAATGTTACTCTTTAGAGCACTGATCAAGGCCTCCCATGTCTATGGCGTCATTTTCACCCTCAACCTACCAATGATTATTTGGGTTTCTCAGAAGAAAACGGTTCAATGTTTTTGTTTTTTGCTAATTATCCATAATTAATATATTATATGTAGTGCTTAGGTATACTTGGCTTTGTTCAATTCCCAGTGAGCCTCAGTGGAGATGCTTTCTTGCTTCGAGGTGTTGGGTAATCTGTGTTACCGGGGGCTCAGGCTAAACCAGTATTTGTAGGATCACTTCTATTTGTTGTTCTTTGAGATTTGGATTTGCAGTGCTGGTATGAAGGAGGACTGTCCTGTGTGTGTGTGTGTGTGTGTGCGTGTGTGCGTGTGCGTGTGCGTGTGTGTGTGTGTGTTCTCTGAGCTCCATCCGATATAACATAGTATTTCATCTTGCACTATCAGTATTTCACATGGGTAAGGCGTGGGTATTTGTACAAAGACCTTTGTATTTTGAGCTGGTGTAAAATGGCATGTGAACTGAAAAGGAAATATTGTTCCGGAAGGTTAAATGGGCACAGAGGATAATGGGTAAAAAGAGTTTGAGGTCAGGGTAGTGGTAGTGGACAATCGTGATGATATAGCCAGACATAGCTGTGTACAGGCAGGGCTTTTGTGTGGGGAGAAAATATGTCAGGAAGTAAATAATAGGGACAATAGAGAGAATTAGAGCTGAAACCAGTAAGATTTACTGCTTGCTAACCCACAGGAATTTTGTATTAAATGCTGTACAGTCAGTAGGAAAGCAATCAGCATTGGAAAATATGACACATTTCAAGTAATCCTGTTAATTGTTGCTTAAAGGTTGTTGAGGTGTTTTGGTTAAATATTATTTACAGTGGGGTCTGTGACCTCAGGGTTAAGAAGGTTTAAATTGTTAAAGCAAGGAAATGTTCAGAAACATGAGATTTTACTTTTTCATTAAAACGTGTTCAGATGAGACTTTGATTTGTTTTGGTCTAGCATAAATTGTGAACAAACCCATAGTGCACACTGTCATTACAGCAAACAGAGACCATGGCAAATACTGAGGAATTCTGAAATTTATATGGATGTGCAGAAGATTATACTTTTCACTCAAGTTATCGCTGATAATATAATTTGTGCAAAGAAAAATGAATGAAAAATAGAAGCATTTTCACTTGAGGTTTATATACACTGATGTACCAGAAAAACTGGTACTGGAGCCTAAGAAAAATTCATAGCAACGCCTCCTATTCACATCACTGGTTTCGTCTGTCAGTGCGTATATAAAGCGATAGACATCTATGGAAGCTTCTAGAGCTGTTTCTGCCGTGATAACAGCAAGTTATCATGATTTTGCGATTTTCAACACGGTTTAATAGTTGGAGCTCGTGAGACGGGTCATAGCACTTCGGAGGTAAATTTTCACGTATGAGCATTTCAAAGGTGCACTGTGACTACAAGAATTCCTGCAAAACCTGAAACTTTGTCGGCTGGCAAGAATTGTTTCATGTGACAGGCGTGTAACACTGTCTCAAGTAACATCAGAACTCAATGCTGGGGCCTCAACAAACATCAGTGTGAGGACTGTGCAACGTTCTCTCCAAGATCAAGTATTAACTGGTATACCAGTTTTTCTGGTACTTCACTGGAATATATTTTAAACCATGATTTTTTTAAACTGTTTTCTCTCTCTCTCTCTCTCTCTCTCTCTCTCTCTCGCATTCTCTTTCTGTCTGTCCTCCTCTCTCTGTCAGTCTCTCTCTCTCTCTCTCTCTATCGCATTCTTTCTGTATGTTCTTCTCTCTCTGTCAGTCTCTCTCTCTCTCTCTCTCTCTCTCTCTCGCGTTCTCTTTCTGTCTGTCCTTCTCTCTCTGTCAGTCTCTCTCTCTCTCTCTCTCTCTCTCTCTCTCTCTCTCGCGTTCTCTTTCTGTCTGTTCTTCTCTCTCTCTCTCTCGCGTTCTCTTTCTGTCTGTTCTTCTCTCTCTCTCTCTCGCGTTCTCTTTCTGTCTGTCCTTCTCTCTGTCAGTCTCTCTCTCTCTCTCTCTCTCTCTCTCTCTCTCTTTCGCGTTGTCTTTCTGTCTGTCAGTCTCTCTCTCTCTCTCTCTCTCTCTCTCTTTCTCTTTCTCTCTCTTTCGCGTTGTCTTTCTGTCTGTCAGTCTCTCTCTCTCTCTCTCTCTCTCTCTCTCTCTCTCTCTCTCTTTCTCTTTCTCTCTCTTTCTCTCTTTCTCTCTCTCTGACACGCACACACCCACACACAGTGTTCAGCAACATATAGTACAGCAAAAGTGTGGCCCAGGAAGGAAACTGTAGGATGTGGCAGTTGAAATTAGTGCTCTATTATGCAACTTTATGTAAACGCATCTTTACTGTAATGGAACAGAAAGTTCTCACTGCTCTCAAGTGTGCCACGTGAATCCCAAAGAGAGCGATAGAGTGCACAGTGCAGATTTGGAGAACTGGGGGAATAAGAACAAAAGTTTCATGATAGTTGGTGAACTAAAAGCAGGAGAGAGCTTTTCCTTCTTGATTTGTTTTGACTCCTGGATTGGCTGTGATCCAAATGGCTTGGGACAGAGCAGGACACAGAGGGTTGTGACTCGGCCATGGCGCTGTCGCGTGCGTATATGCGTGAGCAGGAGGAGTGTGGGGGAGCCTACAGTTTAGACCTGCTGAGGAGAGACGGGAAAAATCTTGGTCGTCATAGGGAGGCCAAGGCACACAAGAGAGACTGCGGTTAGAAAAAGACAGAGTTGTACAATCAGGAGGAGGGAAAGAGGGTGAAAATGAGAGAGCATTAATATGACCCCAAGATAATTCAATTAAATGTGGAGAAAAGTTAAGAAAACATGTTTGGGAAAAAATACGGTTTGCAGTATGCTTTAGAGATTTTCATTCTCAGTCATCAGAGGATGAAGAGAGAAAGTGAGGTCACGTTAAATGGAGATGAGAGTAGAAGACAGGGGCACTAAGAACTGGGGAGAAAGTAGCAGCTCAAGGTGTTCGAAAGCATGACCTCTGGACTATCAGGTCTTTCACCTCTCGTTGTTGCATTTTTATGTTACTTGGTCTGATTTATCCTTTTGGTATTTCTCTCTGTTCTTTTCTGTGCCTCTCTCTTTTTTTGGACTGACTGACTGAAGAGAGCCAGTCAGAGTTTCTTTTAAACATGGCCAGAAACAATAAACTTGCATGTCCTTTTGGCCTTTCTTGGAAACACTGAATCTGACCCAGCCAAGAGCCATCAGGATGCCGCTTGCAGCCAAAATTGCAGATCAAGGTCAGGCATTGATTTTGATGAATGGCAGACTTCACAGACTACCAGAGACCTCCAATGTTGGAGACCAGACTGTCTCTCTGTTTGTCTGTCTGATCCTGGTATGGATGAAGTGGAGCAAAGCCAGCACACATGCAATGGAATCATCAATCCTGTATAGACCTGCTACACCCTGATTTAGGAGACGACTGGACACCTGGTGCAGGTGGAGTTATTATTTTAAAACAATCCATTCAGGGTGTGTTCAGACTTCTCAGCGTTGGTTTGATTAAAACGAAGCCTGGTGTGATTGTTCTGTTAGTGACGTTCGTTAGTGTGTGCACCAGATAAGCAGACCGAGATCGCCTGAGCAGGTGGGTCTCGGGCCGTTTCTAAACGAATTTTTATGTGGTTCATTTGAAGTGTGAACACAATACGAACCAAAGGCATCTAAATGAACCAAACAAAGGATGTGATGTTACAAGGTGTGGCATAAAACGCACTGCGACAGAACAGAGTGTGTTGCAGCGTACCTTCTTTGGTATGTGAATTGGAGGAATTTCTTTCATCCATTTTACCACCTCTTGCTGTTTCTCCAATTGGTCCAAATGCCACCAGGTATACACAACCCTGATAAGTGCATTAAGCCCAGAGTGGTGCATTGTTCTGACGACTGGATCGCAAAATGTACATCATGTGCATCATAAGCCACTTTATTTTTTTTTATCATTTATTTTGCTTTGATTTTAAAGTTGTGAGTGTGAATGCTAAACAAACCAGGACTGAAATGTAACAATGCATCATTTTCTTATTTGGTCCAGACCAAGTGAACCGAACTACAAGTATAAACACAGAGACCTTAAAGAGACTTAAGATCTACGTTCAGCAAGCCACAGCAGAGCTGCTGTAATGCCGTAACTATAACTACACATTCTGACAAGGTAGTAGTAGTAGTAGTAGCATTAACGCCTGATGGTGGGTGTGCCTGATGCTTGCCTACCCAGCTGTCTTGTTTGTGGGTAGTTAGTTGTGGGCACTAATGTGCTAGTTGGGTGGCAGATGCTTCGCAGATTGACTTGGAAGTTTGTTTTGGGTACAATAATGATGTTATCAGATTGTGCAGTGTCTGTAACTTTTTTAAAAAAAAGTACGCATGTATGAGTGTGATGTTCAGGTGACCACATATTTTTGGCCATATGGAGTATTTGCGTGTTGAATAATGTGGGGAAAAAAAACTTTTTAAATATCTTTGTTTTGTAAAGTAATTTGTTATTTTTTTGTCAGCATGGGATCAGAATTTATATTAAAACAAGTCATGCACATTTCTTTGTAAACTCATTATATTACAAACTCGCGTACTGCAAGTACTATAGCAATATATCGTACTATTCTAATTATTGTACCAAGAATGTGTCTTTCTTACCTACTGAATAATATAGTAGACGCGTTTGTGTGCACTAATGCCACAGTGAAGAGTTGATCACAAAGTGGGCATGTGCTTTATCCGGATTTATTTATTTATTTATTATTATATTAGATATGAGCCCTATCACTGTGTTTCCAGGGGAATAGATGTAGAAATGCCAGCATGGTGTGTGAATTACAGCTCTGATAGTTCCTCGGCCTCAGCTACATCGCATCTGTTCATAACTGGTGACTGGATTTTTTTAAATCCTGCCACACAGTTACGGATTTTTGTTTTTACCTGCTTGCAGCATTTTCTAATGAGTGTAGTTGGTTCTATATCCCAAAATGTAATCAACCTAGTAATGATCCTGAGCAAGCAGTTACTCGTGTTGCTCCAAATACGTCATCCAGTGTGCACTTTTCTGTTGGCACGGCCTTTCTTTGTCCCATAAGCTTCAAGATCTGATTGCTTTCTCGAACCTGCATGAAAATTAAAAACAAGGAACTTCCCAGTTTTTGTTGCGTCCATGGGATCCCAGTCCCTATGACCACGTTTACTTTCAAATAGCTGATATGTGCACTTATCAGACAAGCCTTCTTTATATGAGATTAGACAAAAGAACATCCGGATTGTGTATATTGCTAAACTAATTTGCACAGACCAAAAAAAATCCTTCAAGTGCCATTCTTCGTCTAGCACTTTCTCCAGAACAGAGAGAGCTCTTTAAGATAATGCTTGGTTTGCCCAGGTCAGGCTCTTTTCACCCAGCATTGACCTGCCACTTGCTGCAGAGCGTGTGTGTGTGTGTGTGTGTGTGTGTGTGTGTGTGTGTGTGTGTGTGTGTGAGTGTGTGTTAGTGAGTATGTGCATGTTTATATCAGGGAGGAAACAGACTTCCCTCTTGCCAGGAAATGAAGGAGTAGAGCTGGCAGAGGTAAGAAAATATGTTCATGTCCCTTATGTACAGGGTCATGCACAGTGACATGCTGTATCTTTCAACCTCTGACATCTCTCCCTGGGACCTGCTGGTGTACTGTGTCTAACGTCTTTATCCCTTGTGTAACATTTGAGGTTTTTTCCACCCAAACAGAAATTGTTGCGATTGTTTTTATGAAGGTCTGTGCCACGTATACCTGTAGCTGTCCTTGTAGTTTTCACTTATTGTCAGTCAATCCATGGCGCAAACTTTCAGCATTACTGAACCATCAGACCCTGAAGTCTAAAGACATCTCCCTTCCCCCCCTCCATCCCTCTTTTATTTCTCTCACCTCTTGTTCTTGAGGAAGACTGCAGGTGCCTAGGTGGACATGTGTGCCCTGCCATTGTGCCTATAACCCTGGCTGTGTGTTATCTATGGGTCAAAGAGGGAGAGCTAGAGCAGTCTTACTAGATAGACTGACCAGGACCAAGTGATAACCCTATCACATAAGGAACTGTTTTCTTTCCTTTGCTCTTTCATCCCTTCCCCTGTTGGTATCTGCTGTTTTTCATAGTTGGGACCTCCGTGCTCTACACAGGACACTTGCTCAGATAAGACACTGCGCTGGAATGGAGAGCAATGGTGACTGTCAATTCCGAACCGTTTGACAAAGGCCAAACTCATCAAGCCTTTACTGAAAGAGGCTTTTTGTTTTTGGTCTGCCAGGCCGCTGGAGTAATCGCAGTCTAAATTGTACTTTGGTATTCGGAAAGTGCAACTGATTTGATCTTAAGTCTGATTGTGATTCTTGAGTGGAAATCATTGTGCCTTATCACTGTATGATTTTGCCAGAAGAAAACCAGATCACTTCATCAATTCTGCTCCTTTTACCTTTTAAACTAACATTCGTTGCTCTTTAGAGTGCTGCTCTCAGATTTGATTAGCATTGTCAAACCAAATTGCAGCACAGTTGAAAAATCACATATGTTTTATTTATTTGGTGCTGTTGATTTTCTTTCTTTTTTTAAAATTGTTTTTATTTTTTTAAAAATCCTTTTTGTTTTTGACCCAGGGTGCCCGGGATACTTTTGAGAACTACTACAGGAAACAGCGGAGGAAACAAGCTCGACTGGTGTTGCAGCCACATTCAAACATGGTATGCCTCCACACTTCCACTTTTCCAGGAGCTCAGTATAACTGACCTGCACTCTGACCCAGCTTCCGACAAGCTTGGATATGTGACGAAAAGCATTTCACTGTATTGCATATAAAGGTTATTTTTTATTTTTTTGTCTTTATGATACATGGGTCAACAGATGTGAAAGTAATGGTGTTTGTTTATGTAAAAAAAATGGAACAAGCAAAAGCCATGTTTGATCGTTAGAATCAGTAAAAATGAATTGATTAATTACTGTATACTGGATACTCATTTTGCATTCAAATACAAAATAAAAACCCTATTACTACTTAAGTATCAAACACAAACTCCTACTTCTTACTTACAAAGCAATACATGGCCTTGCCCTGCCTTATCTGAGCTCCTACAGAAGTACACCCCTGCTCAGACTCTCAGGTCTACCAGTACTGGTCTTCTCCTGGTCACTAAGACTAGACTGACTGACCAATGACATTTAGTACCATAACCCCCAAACTACACTTCCATACCTTTTTTTTTTAATTAGAAAGACTCTGTATAAAGGGCGGCACGGTGGCGCAGTGGGTAGCACTATCGCCTCACAACAAGAAGGTCCTGGGTTCAGTCTCCGGGTGGAGCGGTCTGGGTGCTTTCTGTGTGGAGTCTGCATGTCCTCCCCGCGTCTCCGTGGGTTTACTCCGGGCACTCCGGTTTCCTCCCAAAGTCCAAAGACATGCATATTAGGTTAATTGGTGTCTCTAAAGTGCCCCTAGTGTGTGAGTACCTGTGAGTGTGTGTGAGTCTGTCTAGGGTTGATCCTGCCTTGCGCCCTGTGCCGCCGGCTAGGCACCGGCTCTTCGGTGACCCTGGGGACAAGAATAAGTGGTTAAGATAATGAATGAATGAATGAATGAATGAATGACTCTGTATAAAAAGGCTTGTCATCATAATTGGTCATCATCAGAATTTGATGAAAAGGAGGCACATAATGAACCTAGTCGTAGTCGTTATTAGTCTAAATGAACAAGAATAGTTGATAGTTTGGGAAACATGATGGTTTTGGAGCAGACTATGATTGCCTGGAACACACTTTATGCACATAAAACCAGGAATTTTGTCCTAATAGCAAACAGTCCATGTTTTTGTGTTCCGAGTAATAGTCATACACAGTTCCATCTAATGCCCGAAAGTGCTCTTTGGGTTGTCCTTCTGGCCGCACTGTTAAAGGTTCTGTGCAGAATGCTACAAGAGAGGGCTTCTGTTTTTCAGTTTTCGAATAGAACCTCCTTAAAAAGCTATTTCTTTCTAATGTCCAATAAATAATTTATTTCCCCATTAATTAACCATATGAGGAGCCTATGTAAAAAAACAAACCGTCACAGTTTTCTAAGCACAGTTGCGTTTAATTACAGGAATTATTAATTACAGTGTAACAGAATATGAGTCCATTTACATTTATTTTTAATTTTGTGATTTATCACCTTGAGAAATTGGCCAGACATAAAGTAAATGTTTGCTTACAAAATATTCTGAGAGAAAATTATACATTATAGACCGTGTATGACTCATAGAGCAGTATTACTACCTTTACGTGTTGACATATTGACTGTTTTGATGAAAACGATTTAAACGTTTCATTGATGTTCATTTTTTCTTTCCCCCTTCCCTCTATCCACTTTGTCGGGACCACAGCACGAAACCCTAGAGGGATACAGGCGGTACTTCAATCAAATTGTAGGGTAAGCTCTATGTACATTTCTCTGAATTTTAATTAAGATCATTAAATGTAATGAAAATCACTTGTGGAGTGATTATAATGTCTCTGGTATTAAAAAGAGTAATTGAAAACGGCAAGCGTATCGTGGTATTCCGCTCAAGCTCCGGTTATTCCCTGCGCTGTCCAAACCATCCCCTCACTCAAACGCAAACCTCCTTCCCAAAATTCTATCCGGGAGCTGTTGGAAAAGCTGCCAGGCTATAGGATTTATGGGTTTAGGGACATGGAGTGGCAGATGGGTGTTATTCCAAGCGTCTGGATGGGAATATCGGGAAGGTGGATGTCTGGAGACTAGGCTTCTGCAAACATCCTAGTGGCACAGGCTGTTCCCAGGGCACTGTTGCAGTAGGATATCTGGGGAGATCGGGATGTGTCGCTGGACTGACCAGTTTGCCTACATGCCTCCTGTTTTCTGAGCATGACGCTGTAGAGATATCTTCTGATTGGAGAAAAATGGCAATGCACTTCCTACTTATTTACTATAAAAGCTCTCTGTCTTCATCCTTATCTATTATGTAACTTTTCCATTGATATACTCCTTTTGTAGTTTTTTTGTAGTGGAGGACCACATCCTGCACACTACGCAAGGCCTAGTGAACAGAGCTTATGTGGAGGAGTTATGGGAACTAGCTCTGTCAAAGACCATTGCAGCGCTGCGTACTCACTCGGTAAGTTTGTGCAGCTGATTATGGTCTGAAGTCTATCTACTGTACAGTATTCTCATTGCCAGGGTATTGGATGATGCGGTTCCTGATCCAAAACTGTGCTCTGTTATCTTTAATAGTCCTACTGCGCTGACCCTGACCTGATTCTGGACCTGAAAAGCCTTATAGTCCTGTTTGCAGACACGCTACAGGTGAGATGGCTAAACTTTACGCTTCTATCATAGTCTTGTATGCAGGAATTAGTGACTCATGCAGGAATTAGCGAGTTACTCAGAATAGCTGCGAAGCATGCCACACCGTCATCACAATTACACATGTTCTCATCAAATGCACAAAATTCACTGTAGTCAGACGACAACTACGAATACCTAAGACTATGATACAAGCCATAAAGTATGATCATGCACCATAAGTACTGCAATATCTAACAAACACAAGATTGAGACACTTTATCTAAGGATGGACTTTGTATTGACTTTAACTTATGACCAGTTTAGGGCCATTATCTATTTGTAGCCACAGCATAAAAAACACAACCAAACAAACAAACTTGTCATAACTCTGCGTATTCAAGATCTGCCTAGTGTTACAGGAAGAGGTTATTTGAGTGACGTTACAAACAACCTTCACATATAGGGGTGAGCAGTGGTGAAAACATGACTAAAAGAAACCAACCAGGCAACAAATGTGGAATAATACAGCTTATTACAGTCTCAGTACCAGACTCTCAAAGCCTGGGTTGCAAGACTACAATTTAAATTTAGACTAGCTAGCTAGCCAGAGTCAGCTAAAATGACTTCCTTCCATTTCAAGGTAGCTTCTGCATGAACATCATGTAGATAGTGACATTTCCATTGTACCACAGTCTGCACTTTGTTGATGGATAGCCTTTTAAACTGTTCACATTAAATGTCTTTCTGTAGTATGTCTCTATATTGTTGTCTGAGGTACAGTACCAGTCAAAAGTTTGGACAGACCTTTTTTCATTATTTATAAATGTTCTGCATTGTAGATTAATACTAAAGTCATCCAAACTATGAAGAAATACATATGGAATTATTTAGTAAACAA
>JAOVVH010000052.1:11901775-11920959 GCA_028566435.1 Scorpiodoras heckelii
TAAAAGATCTAGACCAAAAACATAATCAGGTAATTTATATTTTTTTAGTAGAGGCATGTTACCTAGAAGCAACATTGTGCAACAAAGGAACAACCTTTCAAAATCATTAAATACACTTTGCAATTAAATTCAACCAGGAGGAAATCTAAACATTTGAACACTAAAAAGTTTTATCTTTATTCTGAAAATAAAATAGAACAGCTTATAAAACATTATGAAACACAAAAAGAATTTTTTCTACTTCATCTTCTGATCCCACTAGTAGGACCTCACTGTGTGTGAAAGTCCATAAAGCAGTTTTTCTCAGCTGTGAAACAGAAACACTGCACACTTGGTGCACTGAACCTTAATGTCATGCTTGCATCCAGGGAACGTGCATCTTTCTTTCTTTGTTTTTACAGTAGACAAGCCAGTGGTCTGTATTATCCAGGTTGACCGTTACTGTTGGCATGGGTGTAAGATGACCTGTCTTACCAGCCTCGACACTCAGTGATGGCTTTCCTCTCTTTCTGTAAACATTTAGTTTTTTTGCAGAGAGACAGTTCGCCACCTCGGTTATGGATTCCAATAAGCTTAGTTGCTCATTTTTTGGGAGGCCACAGCCATTGGAATCTCTTCTGTAGAGCAGCCATGCTTCCCCCACTGTGACATCCATCATATGGAAGAATATTCAGTGGTACCACTTCTTAGACCTTATTTTTATGTGGTAAAGCACAATGAGTGAGTCAAGTAGGTCCCTTCCACCCATGCTTTTGTTGTATACGGATGCAACATTCGGGCGTTTTTTTTAAAATTGGGACAGTTTATCTATACCATGATGGAGTGAGGCCCAATATAAAGCACTAGATTATAAAATACCGTAATCATTTTCATATCAAAAACAGCGCCTGTCGTTATAAGCATTATTGATTTACTTAGGTTTCAGTGGCAGTTTAGTGAAAAAGCATTACAACAGAGAATCTTTGTTCCACTGTTGCATGTTGTTGCTTTGAAGCAACATACCTATCAAATTTTCATCAATTTACAAAATGTTTTTTTTAAATAATTATACATTTATCAAATTTTAATCAGAACAAACCTCAGATTATGAAAATATTGTTTCATTGCCAAAAACAGTTCATGCTTCAGATTGAGGGTTTTTATAAATAGTATTGTGGGACAAAAAATACTGTATGACTGTCATACATGCCACGTGTCCACAAAAAAGAGATTGGAAAATAAAGAGATAAATGTCATTTGAGCAAATATAAGTATACTATTGGTTATATTTAACCCCTTGCTTTTAGAAAGAACGTTTATTCTTGGGCTCTGTTTATGTTGTGTGTGATAGTAACAGGAAAACGGTATGTTACCCTGAAGCAACACCATGCAATAGAGGGTTAAGCACCACATTATACCTACCATTGCCCTTCCTCACTTACTCCGCCCTGCTCTAAGTTCAGCCGACTCTGGCTCTCTCTTTTGAGTGTGTTTAGTCTGTTCCAACCACTATCGATGCAGAGACGTTAGCTTCCCGCTTCCTTTCAGCCCTGTTTATAATCTTACCACTCCAGATAGAAAGTTCAGCTGGGTGCCACTGACTGAAGAGAGCCAAAGATGTGGGGTAAAGTGTGGGGGGAGATTTTGGTTATGATTTTGAGGTAGTTCACTAAAAGGGCAACATGCCGCTTGCCACTCTCACGCTACCTCTCTTTGGTGAAAAACCCTCCCTCTCCTTCATACACACACACGCACATACACACGCACACACACCTCTGTGCTTAATGCCAGATCAGATATCGGAAACCTCCAGCTTCTGTAGTTCACCGGTTGTGTGGAAGTTCGCATGTTTGACCCAGGCTCAGAGCCTAGGGAAAGAGTCCATATTGAGGTCTGGCCTAAATTAGTCCATTGGGTCTTGCATGGTTGCTGACAGCCCTGGCCCGTCTTTGCACCCTTGAACTCTTGCTCACTGACTGAGCTCAGACCAGCCTGTTTTCTGTTTCTGAGTAACCCTATCTCACAGTCCACAGCACTGCAGGAGGAGCAGTTTAGGAGCCACCTGTAAGCCTGTTAGAAATTGTTTCTTGTTTTCTGTGCAACCTTTAGCAAAACTGTGCATTAACCGGTGGCACAGATTTCCATGCTGTAAGCTTACAGACATTGAACTACTTCATTCTTTGTATACAATCTGACTGCAATTGCCTTGAATCTGATTCATCTAGCTGGTTCAGATCATCGTAAACACGACGCACCTTGAGTTGTCCTGTCACTACCTGGAAGAGTTCATCTCCAACATTACCAACGTGCCTCCAGATACAGTTAACACCACCAAACTGTACGGCACCTCCACCTTTAAGGTAGGAGAAAACCCAGTTACCAAAATTTAGAAACCTACTTTTGTTGAATTAATCTCATCATAACTGTGATGTTAATGGTATAATGTTCTGGACATGTTGAATTTATTCTATTGCATTGCTGTTTTTTATTTGTTTTTACTTTGATCTCTGTTCATATATAGTCCAGGATTGTATGAAGATGATAACCATTACTGTTGCTAGATTGTGGGCTGTGTAAGTATGAGAATGTGTACGTCTGTGGCTGTGGGTGTATGTAGGATGCAAGGCATGCAGCAGAAGAGGAGATCTACACCAACCTGAATCTAAAGATTGATCAGTTCCTGCAGCTGGCAGATTATGATTGGATGGCAGCTCAAGGTGGGGGTCAGGCCAGTGACTACCTGAGTGACCTCATTGCCTTCCTCTGCAGCACCTTTGCTGTGTTCACGCATCTGCCTGTGAGTAGATTTTTACTGAGGCACATCAGTGTGTGTGTGTGCACACAGCCTTATTCAGTATGGAGGTTTCTTCCATGTGAAACTACAGTAATGCTTTTCACTTTATATAAATACGAAACATGTTCTGTCTGTGAAAGCACATGCACACTTATATTACAGCACACTTATCAGTCATCCTTCAGACAGACTTATTCTGGCCATGCTATCACATACAGTTGTAAAATCCTTTGTTATTTTACGTTTACATGTTCACACGTCTGACAAATCTTGGAACATAAAGTTGTTAAGAAGGTTACTTAATGACTTTAATGTTCCAAGGAGCTCTTGTCTATCAAGGCTGTCGCTTTAAAGGGGATTAGGAGCACACTGCACTTGAACTTGGAGTTGAGGTTAAGTGAGATCAGTGCAATAAGAGGATTGGGAACCATCGTAGAGGGCCTCCAAGTTCCCCTCCCAGCTGCCATTGAGCTAAAGAGAACTGATGGCATGACCTAGATGTAGCTCATGTTGAGGAACTTCATGCCCTTGGTACAGCCTGGCCTTGACCCATGACCTGAAGCCGATTTAAGCCAGACAAAAGCTTTCCTTAACACTCCCTTCCATGGGCCTCTGCTAAACATCTTTTCCTTGCTGGATTAGCAGGGCTAAGAGTCCCAGTGCCAGAGCTGGCCCCCAGGGTTTCACAGTGGCCTCTGTCCCCTGACAGAGGCGCTGAAAGCTGCTTCCAGCAGCCCCCTCTCTCCCCTCCTGTAATCTCCTAAATCTCACAGTGCCCTCTGACCCAACATTGGCTGAGGGGGAAGTGCCCCTTTATATAAAAATAACAACCTGCACATTTTTGGGTGGATTTCAGCTGAAGGGGCAGTATATTCCCAGTGGTTTTTCATTTTCACATATAGTTTTAGTCATACATACTCAGTCCTTGAAGCTTTTGCAGTTTGTCATTTTTGCATCTGAATCCTCTTCTAAGAACTTTCTCTTCATCCTGCTCCAGCTTGATCATTCCATGTCCATGAAAACGTTGCCATGCGTGTTTGTACATTAGCAGTGGCACTTAGATGTGGATTTCATGTCCCCAGAGGTGTGCAGGTGGCTGTCTGCCTTTTTTTTCCCCAGAAAAAGTATCTGTGCTGGTGCTGGAATTGCTGCTTAGCATAATGCTTCAGCAAAAGAATGCTTTTGGTCTCGGAGCAAGGACTACTATCTTTTATTCACCATGATAAATCCAGACATTTTCATTATTGCCATTTAAAAAAAAAAGTTTTGTTGTTGATAAAAAAAAAAAAGTTCTAATGATCTTGAAGAAATGACAGCAAACTAAACAGGAGCTTTGTGCTAATGCTGATGTTTCTTTATAGCAGCTGTGCCAAAAATGTTAAACATGAAATCAAAAACCTGCGTCTCTTATTTAGTGTGTAATCATAAATAATGACACTGTCTTTGGTTCTGTGTATAGATATGCTGTTCAACTTTGGGAGATGAAATAAGTCCTCAAAGCCAAAAGTACAACATAAATTTCACTGTTATCGACATGATTTATTGGTAAACCTGCACCTGTGTTTACATAATGGTTTCAAGTTCTTGAAAAGGTTTGCTCATTTCCTCAATCTGCTCCAGAACCAGCACCAGCACCCAAGTAGTGGAAAACGGGTATCTAGAGCCACAGGTTCATCAGTCATTTGAACACCTTTGTCCTTACCCACCTACAACACATCCAGCAGTGACACCCTAAGAGAGATGTGGGTTTCCGTGAAAGAATTGGAAAACAGCATGGTCATCAGTCTTATGTATAATCCCTAAATCATAGGTCATAATCCCTAAGGCACAGTCATAAATATGACCTATGACCTAAAAACAGTCCCTTTCCTCCTCCTCTCTCTCCTCTTTAGGGCAATCCCATAGAGCACGCCAGACTGCCGGTGAGTATGGCTGCCGTGTGTGCTTCAATGCTGGCATACCCTTAACCATGGATCATGATTGCAGTGCAGCACTACCGCATGTTCTTCTTCTGATGGCTCGTTTTGATTCAGTGACTTGTATGTTGTAATGAAACCGTGGTTGGATTTGATGTGATAGGCACCATTTATTTAGGCACCATTTGTGGCATTATACTGTTGTTCTTAAGTTTTATTATTGTAATGATTATTGTGTGATTGTGCAGCAATCACATGTTATTCTTCTTAAGTTGTATTAGTGCTATTATTGTTGTTGTGATTGCACATGAACTCACGTTATTTTTTTACATTAGTTTTTTTATTTGTGTGATTGTACAAGCAATTCCATATTGTTATTCCTAAATTTTATTATTATTATGCTCATTTTTGCTTCTGCTTCTCCCCCAAGAGTTTTCAGTAGTGCTGTCAAATTAACGCATTAACGAATGCGTTAACGCGGTAAAGATTTAACCGTGATCAAAAAATGAACGCCACTAAAGAAATTAACGCAGATTAAAAATGAGTTAAATTACGCAAACCATCGGTGCCGTCAGTGAACACGTAATTGACCGTTACGCTACTCGTTTTAGGCTGCATTCCAATCGCTAGCGTCCCTAATCTGTATTCCCTCTTCCCTACACACTGAACATGGTATAGAATCCCAAGCGCACTTCATAGGGAACTCGGTCACTAAAACGGCTCTATTTGAAACGCCCTTCAATGTCATCAACAGCGGACAGCTGATTGGTTGTGTTCTACGTTACAGCGCTCAGTTGTATTTAACATGATAAACAGCATTTTGTTCAGACTCTTTCTAAAAAAATTAATCGCGCGATTAACGCGTGATTAAAAAAAATTTATTGCGCGATTAACGCAATTTAAAAATTTTTTTGCGTGACAGCACTAGTTTTCAGGTTATCAACATCATTCCAGTGCTCACAGGTCCGTCCTACTGTCGTATAACAGGCTTGCTAGCACCATTTTTGATAGGCTTTGTCATTTATTTTTTTATTGCACTTTTTAATCGCTTAATTTTCTCATAGGCAGTGATTCAGGGAAGTTGTGTGTCTCTGGTGGTATGCTGAGGATCTGCAGTCTGTTTGCTTCATGGGTTCAGCTGCCTAAGTACTCCGTTTCAGTTTCCCCGCCTCTGAGTTTGCAGATAATGGTGACAACATGCCTCTGGATTCATAACAGGCTATATATTCATACACCAATCAGGCATAACATTATGATCCATGAGTAGCCAGAGCTCCCACGATGAGCTGACCGCCTCAGTGAGCGGTCCCAGCCTGGCTGTAGTGAGCTCCAGAGAGTGGTAAAATAGCAGCGGGATGGTGAAGAGGCTGAAATCTCTGTGGAACGGCTCTCCATGACCAAGGATGAGCTGAAAGCTTCAGGCAGAGCCATCACCTCAAATTATATGTAATCAGATTTATGTCCAGGTAACTACTATTTTGTCATGAAGAGTGCTACTGATGTGATGGTTCTGCCCAGCAGGTCATCCTCGATCATGGATGAATGACTATCATGAGAGAAGAAATTGTTTTTTTTTTTAAATTGCTTCAATTTCGCATAAAATAACAATGGAAACCTGGTTATTGTTGCACAGTCACAAATGCATCTCCACTTATTATTATACTTATTTTTGGTGCCACTTTTCCTCCAACCGTTTTAAGGATATAAACAGTATTCCAGCACTCATAGGTCTGACCTAATGGTGTGTAATGGGTTTGTACACAGCTTTGTGATAGGCTTGTTCCTTTTTATTGCTGTTTTTAATTGCTTAATTTACAACTGGAAAGGAATAGGGAAGTTATATTTCTCTAGTGGCATTTGGAGGATCTGCATTTTGTTTGATTAAGTGGAGTGCCACAAAATGTCTTGCATTATAAACGTAAAGTATTCTTATTAAGTCACAAGGTAGGCTAACACTGATAAGCTAACTCTGTAACTGATAAACTAAGTTAGCACATACTTGAGAGTAGTAATAGTACTAAGAAAGTACTTAAGATAGCTACGTTGCATCTTGAACAGAAAGACGTAATTGGCAATTGGAAGCAGGAAGTTCCTCTCTCTCGTCAGCATCGTAGAGCAAAATATCGTTACTGCTATAAGATATCTCACAAACACAAGCTTGTTGCTTAATAAAATGGGGCAGTGGGAGTGAAATCTATGGATTTAAAGTGGTTTGTCTTATCATGTTGCATGCTGTGATACTAAGGAGTGCAGGTGTCCGAGAAATTGTAAGTACTCTGGTGGTGTGCATTCAGGACGTCCTAACCTTTGTAAAGACTTTTGAAGTGTTTGCTTATATTATTCTATAAAATGGCAACAGAATGATAAACCAATCAGTAATTTGCAGCGTAATCTGAAGGGGCTAGTCTCTACATGCACTTGGCGTGTTTGTTTTTTATAATTGCTGTTTTTAAAGGGTTATTTTCCCATTGAAAATGAAAGGGGGCAAGTCATACAGTGCTGTGATTAGTTTTTGCCCCTTCAAAATGTCTGTATTTTTTCTAATTTGTCGCATTTTAAATGTCTCGGATCATCCACCTAATTTGAATATAAGATAAAGGCAATATAAGAAAACACAAAATACAGCTTTTAAATGATTGTTCCATTTATTAAAGTTCACATTTTATTCAAAACCAATATCACCCATGTGAAAATGTAATTGCCCCCCTAAACCTAATAACTGGTTATGACACCCTTGGCAGTAACAACTGCAATCAAATGTTTGTGGAAGAATTTTGACCCACTCTTCTTGGCAGAATTGTTCTAATTCAGCTTCATTGGATGGTTTCCGAGCATGAACTGCCCATTTAAGGTTTTGCCACAGCATTTCAATGGGATTCAAGTCAGGACTTTGACTCAGGCAGTCCAAAACCTTCATTTTTATTATTCTGTGCTTCAGATCATTGCTTCATACCCAAACCGTGCTTGAGCTTTACTGACGGGTGGACATTCTCCTTCAAGCTTTCCTGATAGAGAGCAGAATTCATGGTTCCATCAATTGTAACAAGTCGTCCAAGTCCTGCAGAAGCAGAGCAGCCCCAGACCATCACACTACCACCACCATGTGTCTTGTGATGGAATGTGGTGTTAGCTTTACACCAGATGTAACAGGACCCATGTCTTACAAAATGTTCCACCTTTGACTCATCAGTCCACAGAATATTATCCCAAAAGTCCTGTGGTCATCGAGATGCTTTTGGCAAATGTGCGACAACCCATTGTGTTCTTTTTGGTCAGAACTTGTGACCAAAAAGGATGCCATTTTTGCCCAGTGTCTTTCTTATTGTGGAATCGTGTACATTGAACTTATTTGAGACAAGTGAGGCCTGCAGTTCTTTAGTTGTTTGTCTGGATTCTTTTGTGACCTCCTGGGTGAGTTGATTATGTGTTCTTGTTGAAATTTTGTAGGTCGGCCACTCCTGGGACGGTTCACCACTTTTCCAAGTTTTCTCCATTTGTGGATAATGGCTCACTCTCACAGTGGCTCTCACTGGATTTTGCTGGAGTCCCAGAGCCTTAGGAATGGCTTTGTAACCCTCTCCAGACTTTGTTTCACATCTGTATTTGAATCTCTTTAGTATGTGGCATCACATGCTGCTTTTTGAGATCTTCTAGCCTGCTTCACATTGCCAGACAGGCTTTATTTAAGTGATGTTTAGATTCAGCAGGTCTGACAGTAATCATGCCTGGGTGTGGCTACTGAAAATGAACCCAACAGTCAGTTGAATTTGGTTAACTGGTTGACTTAGTAGCTAAGGGGGCAGTTTTCTAATAAGTACCAAGCAGGGCTGAACAGCATTTTTCATCAATAAATGAAATTGTTTAAAGTTATTTAAAAACAGCATTTAGTGTTTACTTGGATTATATTTGTTTAATGTTAAAAGTAGTTTGTTGATCTGTCAAATATGTAAAAATAGAAGAAATTGGGAAGGGGTAAATACTTTTTCACAGAATTGTATGTCTTTTGTGGGAGCTTGAAGTTTTGCATTTTCCCCTTTGAGAATGAATGGTGGAAGTGCAGTCATTAGTATCGTGTCTCAGATGCTTTGGTAAGTTGACCGCAAATTCAAAGGGGGGAAACCACGAAATTAACTGCATCCTCGTTGATGATTGGCTGCGTTTATTTTTATTACACAAAACACAGCCAGCCAAGTAGACTGGGGCAAAGTTTTTGATTTTTAAATCTCTGGGCGAGGCATCTCCCCCCCCCCATGGTGCTGTTTTGCGCAGATGCCATGTTTCACTACATTTTCATTAAGCCGCCTTGCTGACTAGGACAGTTCAAATGATCATATACACTTTACCTGGAGACAGACTGAGTATTTCTGCACTTATGATTCGACCTAAACTTTATGGGGAACCGTTTAAAGGAGATGTAAAGCGTACAATCTAGCATGTTCTTAAGGAGGGAGGCAACAAAGAAAGAAGAAGTGACTGGCACGTCTTTGCCATAACCAATAGAGCTGCTCTGCCATGACATGTCTAGACAAGGGGACACACAAAAAAATTGGTTCTAGCAAAAGTATCCTTCATGAGGTTAAAAAAAAATGTACTGGCAAAAGCACACTCAGTGTAGCTGAAAGCTCCGTGCCTCAGAGTCTGCATGGCCTCAAGGCTGACTGTTTTACAAACAGTCTAAAATACCTTCTGAGTCAGAGCAGCTCAAAATGTGGATTACATCTCTCTGCTTTGGCAGGCTGTCCTGAAACGTGCATTACACATGAGTGAAGTCCTTCTTTGCTGTGGTGTTCTGCTTCTTTATCCCCTGATGCCCTGATTACATGATACAGAATGTTGTAGAACATGAGGTACGTGATTCTCCAGCAAATCTGAAGTGTAAATCCACCACAGCTTATCATTCAGTGTCTCTAAACAGCAGGCTGTTCTAATGGCAAATAATGGATCCACTATTTGATTTATTTTTTCTAGTGGTTACAGAACAACAGGCTACTCCTTACACACTGGTATTGCAATTGTTTATTTATTTATTTATATTCTGATACACAAATGAATATTTCCACATGCAGATACACAGTAGGGCACAAGCTGCCAGTAAAGGTCGGTTGGGGTTACGATGGTGATAATGTCACTGCAGAAGTGTTAGTGTGTGTATGTGTAATGTGGGAGACCACCAGAGCAGTGTATGTGTTTTTTTGTCATGTAAACTGAAAGTATCCTCAAAAAGAAAAGTGTTGGAACACTGTTGAGACTTCATGCTCTATGGGAAGTGTAATGAATGCTGGGATGGAATTAATTCACAGTTCTGGTGCCTGTTTCCTTTTTTTTTTTTTTTTTTAATGGTGATTTGTAAGAGGAAGATTTGAAAACTGAGTGTGTTATAAAAGTTGCTTTTTGCAGTGTAGTGTTGTAGTGTTTTGCCTCACGGGCTTGTGAATTAACTGGCAGCAGTATTGAAGCAAATAAAAAATACTATCGTGTAGCTTTGAACAATCCCAGCTTCCAGCCCTTCTTTTTGGCTCAAGCAGTTTGAAAGCATTTCAATCACATGGATCTTGCAGCACCGAACACTGTTCTGTTCTGTTCTGTTCTGTTCTGCAGTTTTATCAGGAGAGCAGTGTTATCATTACGAATGAATTTATTCATGACCTGATACACTGTGTTATTTTTTGATGTGCTGTTCTTTTTAATTATAAGACAAATCCACATAAATAAACCTTTCAAATAAAAAAACAGAACAGCACCGAAAAAGTAACTTTTTTGGGTGTTTAGGTGAAAATTTATCGGTGGCCATTTCAGTACATCCCGGACCAGCACCTCTGTAATTCTGTTAAAATCTTCGGACATCTTTATCTCATCGTTTTACTTTTCAATTCAGTTCCCTTCTTGTTCAGATCCTTTATTATTTCTGTATGTCTCTCTTGTGTCTAGTACTGTACTCCACTGATATGCTCTCTGTGGTGTGTTTATTTTCACAGCCGTGTGCTGCTAAGTGCTTTTTAATGAGGGCTTTGACGAGTCCTTCTTTAATTAAGCACCCTGGCTACCTCTTGCTCACTCTCTCCTCCTTTCTCCTTCATTCTCTCTCCTTGTCAATGTCCCAAGCTAATTGTTAACATGCCTCTGCCCTGAACTGTAAAACAAGTGTGCTACTGTTCGATGGGTATACCTTCCTGAGCTTGACGCACACATGCACACACACGCGCACGCACACACACGCGCACGCACACACATGCACGTAAACAACCCTATGAACTGATTCTGTGAATACCTGAGGGAACAGTTCAAGTCTCAGGACCCCAGAGTTCAGGGTCCCCTTTTTACCCCATACAGCTATTACTCAATCTGTTTAGCTCTGCATGTGTGTGAGAACATGTAAATAGTTCTGCATGTGTTTGTGCATCAAGGACACATACTCCAGTTCTCACACACTGTGACTGAAGGTACACATGATTCTCCTCAACAGTCATGTGAATTGTGTCATTTAAAATATACATTTGTCATTCAGGGTCTGTGAAGCGTTTATATACAGTACTGTGCAAACCTCTTAGGCACCCTGTTGTTTTTATGTACCGTTTTTGTTATAGATGTTTTTTTGTTTTTTTTTAAGTTCTGCATTATTGAGTCAGTACAAAAAGATGTTTTCTTTCCAGACGTTACTTTTCCAACAAAAACGTTACACAAAAATGTTTGTATGTCACTAAGGAAAGCAACACATTACCTAACAGACCACCTTTCAGACAAAAAACATAATGAAGGCTGCTGGGTTTGATTTTGCATGCAAATCAAGAAGTAAGTGTGACCGTCAAAGTCTCCAGAAGAGCTGTGGCAGATTCTCCAAGACACTCAGTAAAACTTAAAAGCTAATTTCCATATAAAACTGCACACGTTGTACCTGGGAACATGGGTCAAGAAAAAGGCACAGCAGATATTGACTTCCTTTAGTTCATTACTGTTTACTGCACTTTATAGTGTTTTTATGTACAAACATCATTATTTTCAAAGGCATCTTTGCTTTACAGCAAGACTTTGCATGTGTCTAAGACTTCTGCATTGTACTGTATAGTAATGAGCTGGTAAGTTTTACTGAGCATCTTGGACAATCTGCCACAGCTCTTCTGGAGATTTTGACTGTCATACTTACTTCTTTTTTTGCAGCAAAACCCAGCAGCCTTCATTATGTTTTTTGTCTGAAAAGTGGTCTGTTATGTAATGTGTTGCTTTCATTATTGACAAACAAACATTTTTTGTGTAACATTTAATTTTTTTTGTTGGAAAAGTAGTGTTTGGAAATATAACATCTTTTTGTACTGACTCAATAATGCAGCACTCAGAAAACATCAATAACAAAAGTTGTACCTAAAAACAATAGAGTGCCTAAGACTTCTGCACAGTACTGTATATGGCATACGGGTTCCAGGAATTGAGAGCTTAGCCTGCTTCTTTGTAATCTTGACTTGTCATGAATGTGAGAAGTAATGATTGCATTTCATTTTGTGAGTGGAATAAAATTTTACATTTGGATATCTGCACATATAACTGCTTTATGAAGCAGATAGTCTTTAGCTGACTCTGATTAACTTTGGCTATGCTCAGGCTTAAATCTGATTTTCTTTTTTTTTTTTGCCATACCTTTCCTATTTAAGTAGGAAAGATTTTCTTTATTAAAAAACACATGAAAGCTTTTTTGCAGTTAGATTCGAGCCACGTTTTACTTTTACAACTGTATTTTGCAACAAGAGCTGTTGCAAACACAAATCAACATAAAGGTAGGTCAGGGGAGCAGAGTAACCAGGCTTGGAGCAGTAAACACATGGCTTGTTGTCTTCAGTTTTTGTTTCAGTTGTCTGTGAATGATATGTTGAGGACTGTTACTGGATGCTGCCCTTAGCTATATGACACATCAACTATAAAATGTCCCTGCTGGTAGCAGACTAACTCATGAACGTTCCCCTGCCTCACACTGATCACTGTCTGCATGTCTGTGCACTGTAGCTATGCAAGGCAAATGTTACTACAGTCCAAATAAACAAATCAGATTTGGTCACTTGTACTTTGTGATCAGACTTACGAAATAAACAGATCTGGCTTGCTTTAGGAACACATTTTTTTTTTTTAAATCCTGCTCCACAGTACACATCGTTACGCTAAACCGGTACACATCATCTCACTACTGGTGCTGACTTTGTTTTGTTCTTCTTTATCATTTAACTCACTTCCCTTCAAAACTGGGTGGGCTTGATATTTCCACAATAGGCTTCCATTATTACTCTCTCTCATGCAAAATCTGTACACAAATGTTAAACATGCCAAAACAAAAAAGCCTTTGCTCCCATCAGGCCAGATGAGCCGCATTTGTGAGTGATTGTAATGGCCTCGACAGGAGACAGGTAATCGCGGGGTTTTCATTTCACAATGAGGAAAAGAAACAACAAACAGCCACTCTTCCTTTGGCCTACATGATTTATTACAGCTATTAAGAATGCAGAGACGAGCGGCCGGAAAACAAGCGTGTTTATTTTTTAATCACCGTAGTGCCGCACAGGCACCCTAATCATCTGTAATCGCCTAGTTAGGCCTGAAAGTGCTTTAACCTGATTAAAGGCTGACTGGGCTAGACCACATCGTGACTGAGTATGGGTCTCAAAAAAAGGTATGTAACGAACTGACAATCACTGGGCTGTTTGATTAATTATGAGTGTTTGACTACAATCGTTTTACCTGTAAGCAAACCACTAATTTTGAGTTGAAAAGGTTGCAAAATGAAACAGATCACTTAACACTGGTCAACTGGATTCTGTGGCATCTAAATGCAAACGCATCAGTAGAAGTCTATACTTTTTTTTCAACATAATTTTTTTTTCAGTTGTCGTCTCTTCTGGCCCTTAGTTTTCCATAACTCTGTGCTTTCATGTTTTGTGGGATTTGGGTGATTAAATATACATGAGTAACCTGTCATGGCAAAGTTTATGTGGGTGTTAAAACATGATTCTGATTATGTTCACAAGTACAATCAGCTTCTTATGAAAGGAAGATGAGGATTAAGATGTTTCTCCTCTCAACATTCTTGTATCTATGTATGTGGACATGTGCAGTCGTTTTGTCAAATCACACGCCAACATGTGTAAGACTGCTATTTAAACAAGCAGTTTACAATTTCTTGTTTCTTCTGTCTGTGGGATGAACTGCAGTTGTAGCTGCAGCAATAATAACTGCATGTCTTAAAACCTTTTCTGAAAAGTGTCAGAACTGAGCAGTTTCGTTCTGGCTGGTGGTGAAACTAATTCGAAGGCCAGACGCAAAAAGCCTGGAACAAAGAAACTAGCCGTGTGTATTGCAATACTGTATTTCTCAACTAAACAAGTTTCTTTATAGTTAAAGGACTTTGACATTGCAACCAGCACGTTTTACATATTGTATTTAATGGTTTTTGGTTGGTTTGATTTAGTACCAGGTACAAATAGTGAGATGCCAAACCAAATATTGTCTTTATGAATATGTATAAACCAAACAAAAACCAAATATTGTGTTTAATTATACACACACACACACACACACACACACACACACACACACCCTACCCCTTTCTTTTATACCTTATTTTGTTTTTTAGTCCTGCCACTACCCTTCCTCTTTGGAGGATGGCTTTATTTTTATTATAAGGTCAAATTCTATGAAAATACTTACAGATTTTAACAATTTGAACAATAATAATAATAATAATAATAACAAGAGATAAGAGAAGTTGGCTTGTGTGTGTGTGTGTGTGTGTGTGTGTGTGTGTGTGTGTGTGTGCGTGCATGACTAAAGATGAACAGACAAGTAGACAGACAAACGTATTATAGAAATGTTAAGACTGGACTACAAAAGGCTCTGACCTGTTAAGACATGGACTACAAAAGACCTCTGAAGGTGTTCTGAGGTATCTGATACCAAGACATTAGCAGCAGATCCTTTAAGTCCTGTAATTTGTGAGCTGGGGCATTCATTGAGCTGACTTGTTTGTCCAGCACATCCCACTGATGCTCAATTGGATTGAGATCTGGGGAATTTGGAGGCCAGTTTAACACCTTGAACACTTTCCTCAAACCATTCCTGAATAATTTTTGCAGTGTGATGGTGCATTATCCTGCTGAAAGAGACCACTACTATTAGGCAATACCCTTGCCATGAAGGGGTGTACGTGATTTGCAACAATATTTAGGTAGGTGTCACATATCAAAGTAGCATCCAGATGAATTCCAGGACCCAAGGTTTCCCAGCAGAACTTTGCCCAAAGCATCCCACTGCCCTTGTCAGCTTGCCTTCTTCCCATAGTGCATCCTGGTGCCTTCTTTTCTCTAGGAAAGTGACACACACACCCAGCTGTCCACGTAATGTAAAAGAAAACGTCATTGATCAAACCAGACCACCTTTTTCCATTGCTCATTGGTCCACTTTTGATGCAAACACAATTTGACCCTTGTCAAAGTCACTCAGATTCTTCAGGTTGCCCATTTTTCCTTCTTCCAACACCTCAGCTTTGAGAACTGACTGTTCACTTGCTGATTAATATTTAACAGGTGCCATTGCAGTGAGATAGTCGATGTTATTCACCTCACCAGTCAGTGGTTTTAATGTTATGCCTGATCAGTGTATATGAGCTAACCCCTGTAAGTGTTCATGTGTTTACTAAAATGAGGAGATTGGTTAACAGGCTTAGATATTGACTGGTAGATTAAGATGATAGAATGTCAATATTTTTGATAAAAGATTCCCGTAAAGTATTGAATGTTAATCATTTGATTTCTGTGGCTTTTGATCTGTTCAGTGATAGGTGCCTTAATAGTAGGTTTGTCCAGTGTGTAATATTTATGGAGCTCTTCGTCTTCCAGTAGTTTTTTTTTTTTATCTATAGCAAGGGCAATGAATACGGGGTAGTGTAATGGAGGTGGGGGTCTGTAACTGTATTATCACCCAGCAGACAAAGCAAGGGGGACAGTGACAGAATGCCAGAATTGTTGTATGGGTGGGGGCATATCTATAAAGCAAAAAAATAAGTATCAAGGGATGTTTAGTTCCAGTTTCATGTCACTAATAGTTGGGAGTTCATCTCATTAATATTTATACTAACCCAGTGATTGCCAGTTAAAAGCATCTTACCAAAACCAAGTTTTGCCTGTCTCTTTTGTGTCCCCCTAAGAGTTCTCATTTATCAGACATACTCCTCTGTCTCCTCATCCCAGCTTGAGGCTTTAGTTCAGCTGTATCTCTTAGCTCCCGTTACTGCAAGTGAGCCAGTCAAATTATTCATTAGTTAAAGTCAATGCTTCTAATTTTAACACCAACCAGCATTAAGTTGGGGGAGAGCTAGGATAGGATTTTGGATGGCAACTGGAAAACAGCATTTTTTTTTTTTAGACCTGAACAGCTGAACGCATTCATCTAACTATTCTCTTCTGAATTCATGAGCTTACTGTCACCCACATTTGGTTGTGTTGCTCTGTTTGACAGCGAGAGTAATGCCATTCTTCCCACCCAGAGAGCAGGGCTGTCTTTGCTCTTTTAGGCCCATTTTTCTCTTTTTCATCTTTCTCAATTTGATTATCTGGTTTCACTTGATTTTTTTTTCTCCCACTGAACAGTAAATTTTAGTTTGGACCCATTTTATACAAAATGTATATGGTGAAAACCTCAGCCTCATTAATAACAAATTACTACACTCAGGTTCTTTTGTAAGGATAGGATGCCATACTAGCTTGGAGTCTCAGTAGAGTACCTATTAAAATTTTTTTACAAGCACTCCAGATTTAGCACTGGCCATCTCAAGATAGGAATTCTCAAAAAAATTGTGTTCTATCTGACTACCTTTTATTTAGCTTTTCTCTCTTTCCTTTTCTGTTTCACTGTCTATTTCGGTTTGTGTCTTCTTTGTAGATTTACTCTGAAGCTTTGCCAGTAACTAGTAGAATAGTGTTTTGTTTTTCATTTTTGACCCTGTTAGTCAGAAATCCCACATATTCCAGGTTCTCTACTCATTGTGTTTTCTTTAGGATTTAGTATCAAATAAAATTTTTGGATCTATCCTGAAAATATCAGGTTCCTTCAGAAAAGAATTGGACGGCGGACAAGAGCATATTTGAGGTTTTTATATGTCTTCATAAGACAGAGGCACACAAATGGTTTACTGTATTTGAAATGTAAAATACAGTAAATATTTTTCCCTACAGTTACCATTTCTATGCTAATATTTTATATGTGTTAGTGCGTTTTAGTTTTATATTTGTATTATACTAAAATCAGTTTTACTTTACGGTATTTGAGTGTGTGCATTAGTCTTCTAGCAGATGTTACGATGACGTCCTTCCTTTGGGTGGGATTGGGAGGGAGATAGAAACTGAGAAAGTAAAGCATATAGATTTCAGCCTTTCGTTCTTCTGCAGTTCTAATTAGTTTAGTTCTGCAGGTCTTATGTTTTTTCCCATCATTTTAGGTGTTTTTAAAAAAAGAATTTTAACCTGTGTACCAGTCAGCATATCATCTTCCTGTCACTGAACTTTTTTTTTGTTTTTGTCTCTCTCTATGTACAGGGAAAGGTTGCACAGACCGCATGTATGTCTGCATGTAAACATCTGTCCACCTCCTTGCTGCAGCTGCTGCTTGAAGCTGATGTCAGGCAGGTATCTATGGGAGCGCTCCAGCAGTTCAACGTGGATGTCAAAGAGTGTGAGAGTGAGTACGACCTTTATGTGACCTTTATATATCAGGTGGTCTTGTATACAGTAGGCACTGATCCCACACTCACCAAACGCAAATTAGGGTAAATTGAGGGAAAATAAAGACTGGATTTTTGGCTCATGCTAACCATGTAGCTAGGCCTGTCTTTTCTAGCAGCTTTCATTTTGACCACAGATGAAACCGCTTCTGAGCATCTGACCCAGTCTGGTTTTAATGGATTTCCCATGATCCTTGCCTCATGCAAGCCATCAGCCAGAGATCACAGGCAGAGAGACAAAATGACCTTCCTCCATCAGACTGCCACATCAACCGCCGTGGTTTCGCCATCTGTAGGCATTTTAGTTTTTTGTTTTCCCACCATACTGATAAGTACAGTCTCAGTGTCAGTCACTTTTTAAAATTCCCTTTCAAATTTGCCATACTGTTGCTTTCATTTTACAGAACCACAAATTTGGGCTATAATCTAAATGCCACTTGAGTGGAAAGTGTCTTTTCCGTCTGTGTGGATGAGCAAATGTGAGATAGCTTGGGTGGAGGTAATGGAGGGTTTGAGGAAATAAGGCAGAACTAGACACTAAAATAACGTACTGTAACATAACCACCGGAAAACTCAGAGAATGTGTCTGGAGGAATCCCTCATCAGTAAAATTTATCTCTGACGGCTATAAGGAGAGGTGTGAGAAAAGAAGAGGAAATAGGTTACTTGGACTTTTGAGAATAGCAGGAGTTTTAGCGTCTGCTGTAATTTTGTAGTAGAGTGATGCTAAAGTTTTGTTGAAAGGCTTGCTGTGACCAACTAAGTGTGCTGTTGCCCATTCTGAATCAAAAGAGACTGATCATTAATGTGGTTTTGGTATAATGTAATATTAGGCTCATTAGCAAAGCCGCAAAATGACTTATTCCTGACTTTATTCTGCTCTGGCCACAGTTTATTGTTAGTCCGTCAAGCGCAAAGTAAACAGGGGTATAGAGAAAGTGATGCAACTGCGGAACTTCCACTTTCGCTAGAGTCCTCAGCGGGACATTTGCGTTTTTATGTGCCCTTGAGAAAGCCCATGCATTTCTCATTGCTTGCAGCTTGTATTGTGGCGTTAAGAAAAAGGCTTTGAAGCTTGTTTTGTTTGTTTGTTTTAGTCTTGTAATTGTATTTTTGATTTGATGTAGCCTGACATGCGTCACATTTACTTTGCTGCCATTTGCCCAAAGTTCCTTATGTGTAGTGCAGGGGTCAGAAATAAAGATGGCAGGCATGTAATCCGCGTGAGAGGGGAAAAAAGCCCTCAGCATTGCGAGGAGAAAGGGTTTTCTCCCAGGCTCAGCTTGTTTTGTCTCTGTGTGTCAAACGTTCCGTTTTCTAGAATGGCGAAGCTGCTTGTTTACGGGTTTCCCGCCAAAGCCAGAGAACGCTCTGGTGGCCTCGCATCCAACCCCCTGAAACCTTTCGACAATCCCCCTTGTTTTTTCACAAGGTTTTGTCCCCACCTTTGCCCTGTGCTGCGCCACATGTTCAGAAGGACGGCCGTGTGGGTTTCAGGCTGTGGAGGTAAAGGCAGAGCCCTTGTCACTCATACTCCACCCCACTCTCAGACTTGTCAAATCAACACTGGGGGAGAATTAATGAGAGTTTGATGATGAAGGGTTTTTTTTTTAGGGATAACACAAAGCCAGTGGCAAACCCAGAGACATGACTCTGTGGCAGGGGCTGCCCCGAATCACCCAGCGCTCACCCCCCATCAACACCCGCAGAACCACCAAACCCCCCCCTTCAATCCACCTCCCCT
>JAOVVH010000052.1:11921059-11937747 GCA_028566435.1 Scorpiodoras heckelii
TCCCCTGCCCCCACTGAACCTCCCCCTGTCCTCCCCTTGTCCTGGCTGTCATCCGTCTGCCAATCTCCCACTCCATGGCGAATTCCCTGCTCTCTTTATCCTTCTCTCTTTCCCACAGGGTTTGCCAGGGCCGGCCCGGTGCCTGGCTTCCAGGGGGACACTCTGCTGCTCGCCTTCATCGATTTGAGACAAGTAGGTCTTTGTTTTTTTTTCCACCCCTTTTTCTTTTCTTTCATTCTTCCTTCCCCCTTTCTTCTGTTTTCTCCTGTTTAGACCTAAGCATCCCCTCCTTTCACTTATTCTCTTTCCCTATCCAGCAGTTCCATCCCCCTTAACCTCTACCTCAGTCCTGGTTTTGTTTGAAAGTTTCTTTCCTTAAGTTGCCCTGAATGTGTGTCTGGGTTTTTTTTTTTTTTTTTTTTTACATTCATATCTGCAATCCCAAGGCTTTTGATACATACAGAACTTTTCATCCTTCCTATTTGGATCAGAAGTACCTTAAAGTATTTTTTATTTAAGGTGAGTATCTGTAGTCCAGCTTTTTACAGTATTTCTCAATGCTGAAATGACATCTTGCCCAAAAGCAACGCAGTTCATGTGCCCCTCTGTGCATTAGGCATAATAAATCTTTGCCTTTACTCTTGAGGTTTATACAAGTCGTTTCTCTGAAAAAGAAGAAGAGTGTATAGTCTGTGCATGTGTTGTGGTGGTGGGTGGCAAATTAAGGGGTCTAGAGGGGATGGGAAAGAATAACATTGAGGGTATGAGTTTCCATATTCGGGACCCCCTCCTTTGCAGCCAAAGTAGCCAACCTGAGCAAATGTCAGAGGCTGAGAGGGGATGACGGATGGGCTGGATGCTCGTGGAGCGGTGGATGAATGAGCTGACAGACAGTGACGGATAGCTCTTTCTTCCACTAAAACAATCCAGTTTTGTCCCGCCTGCCATCATGATGCAGTGCCACTTGTTTTCCATTTAGTTTTTTCTCCTAAAACCATGACTTCACCATGAACGACCATGTGTGGTTTTGCTTTGTGTGGGGCAAAATTGTGTACTGAGGAAAAGAACATAAGGTGAAATGACTATATTTCATGTAAATACATGGTTCAGTTTTGATCACCATTAATGAGTCAGCTGTCTGAATGGACTACTGATTATCAGTGTACTCATCATAATTTCAAAGTGAGGTGGAGTTAGATTACACCCCTTTTGGTTCCACCCCTTCCCCTCTCCCTTTTTGTAGCTGTTGTAGAGATCAGTGGTGTCAGAACCAGTGCGTTGACCCAGGCATCCCCCAGTGTGGCTGGCAATGAATATGCCCGATAAATCAACCTGAAGGGCCCGTTTGTGTACCAGACTCCCGGGTCCTGGGATGGGGCTGTGGGTCAATCTTTCTAGAGACAGACAACAGAGAGGTCCGGAAACTCTGGGAGGGGTTTGGTGAGAATCTTTAGCGTTGCTTTATACTTCAATCTGAAGAGAAACAAATATGAAAAGAGTGAAGCATCCAGACTTCAGGAGACATTGAGGCATAAGTAGGACAAATGGAGAAACTTTGACATGTTGATAGGACCGATTATGACCGATAGAAGTAGGTAGAACAAAGATGACAAAAGCTTTTCAAAAAGTAAGGTATGTGTATTCTTGCTTTAATCTGTATTCTCAATGGGGCTTCACACTGCAAGCACAAAATATCTCGGAACACGAGAGGAGATTTGTTTCCCTTAGTTGCTTTATAGCCTTCCTAGCATTCATGCTTTGCTTAATTTTGTCTGCAGAAGTGATGCAGAAGTAAACAGCTGTGACTGCTATAAAGAAAGTCAGTCTTTTCTGACAGACAGAGTGAGAAAGCAGAAGTGGGCAGTGTAAACAGTGCTGCTGGCTGCGGCTCAGTGCTGTGCAGCTATATTTAGCGGCAGAGAGTCTTGTGGTGGTGGGAACCCTTGGCCGGCCTTGGTGTGTGGGAGGCCTGCTGGACTCTGTGGCATGGCAGCACACATCACCACCCCTACCCCTAAGCGTTGTGCACACCCTTGGTCAAAGCCTATCATAACTTTGTTCTCAATCATCTGCCTGCCAAAATTCCTCCCAGGACTTACAGTAGGGTGTGATTCAGGAGGGGCTTTTGATGATATGTGAGTCCATGGAGACCTTTTAATGTATACTGTAGGAGGCAAACCTTTGTTTTGGGTGACTTATCATAAAATGGTTAAAATCATAAAACTGGTTAAAATGCCTGTATAATAAGAGATTTGTTGGCTAGACCTGTCTAGATTTTGTCTTTGATATACAGTTGCTGCAGCTGGAGGCCTTCAGTAAAGCTGTGTATTGGTTCACAATGCTTTGGCAGGTATATCCTAGTCAGACTAATAATATCTTTGGCTAACAATTCCCTAGTATAGGCTAGAGGGAGGGAAAATGTCCAAACCAAAGAGGCTAAGTTTGAATGTACCTTAGGATCCTCTCCCCCCTCACCTCATGTGCCAGTTTTACAGGGAGGTGGTGGGGGGAGGGGGGTTGGAAATTCGGTTCCTCTTACCCTATGTTTCAGAGCCAGAAGGCTGCTGTGCATTTTTGTGGCCTGTCCACAGACATTATCCTTGAATTCCTGGAATGTGTTTAAAATGTCCAATGGAAAATGCTTTTCTCTTCTTACTGGTTCTGCTCAGGATTTCTCAGATCTTACAAGAAAATATTTGCAACTTAATCTAGTGCCATTACTGGTGTCAGTTTTGGTTAACTTGTGACTTCAACCAGAGTATTTATATTACTTATATGCACAGTCGTTTGGTACTAAACAGCGAGTTCTTTTTTCACTTTTTTTTCCCTCAGGGTCTTGCACGACTTCCGAGCATTTTTTTTATTTCATGTTACAATTCCAGAAAGCCTTTTTCTGCTGAAATTAATAACCTTTCTCTCTGTTCTCTTGTACACCCCTCGTCAATGGTCCTCTTCAATGATTCACCTATGAGCAGACACTTAAAGTCATGACTGTTACCTGTAATATCCAGAGTAATGTGTTAGTTTCTTGTCCTGGTTTTAATGTTTTTACCTTATACCTCATTGGAGATTTGTTTCTTTTTTTGGCAAAGGTTTATGCAGAATGAAATATAAGATTTTGTATAACATTTTGACCCCGTGAAAGGATTAATAGCTTGAATTCAACAAAGCTGTGCGAGCCAGGAACAGGTTGAGGGATGGGGGTGCAAAGTTGGTCCACTGGTTTCGAGAACAAATACAAAGCACAGTGCATGCTAACCTGACAGGACCACAGAGCAGTATTTGGATGGATTATTTGGCATAGCTGAGAAAGTGTTGAACATAGCCGTGCTGTTGTATAGTCCCATCAGCATATGAATAAAAAAACAGTGCAAAAAATGTGTTTATGCTGTGCATTATGTAGCAATTTAACTGGAGGACCATTTCTGTATAGCAGTAAGTCTACCATAGCAGCATAATACAGTCCATGTGATGCACTTTATTGGTTAAAGGGGAGGTGTGTAGTAATGATCTTATGGTGCTGCATGTTGGAATTTTGTTTTGTTAGGTCCGAGTGGGAATTGGGGGGTCAGTTGTTTGTAGTCTGACTGCCTTAGGGAAGAAGCTATTGCAGAATTTGGTAACGGTGGCACAGGTGCTTCAGCATCTTTAGCCAGATTGCAGTCTCTATTGTTCCCTTCAAGAAAGTGGTTAGGATGGAACAGGGAAGGTTTGCTCTCCTCATCCTAGGCAAGAAGGGAACATACTGTTGGCCTTTGAGGATCCAGGTGAGCTTGTACATGATGTGTACACCAAGCAACTTGGAGCTTTTGAACACTCTCTCCGTAGATTTCTGGTTATAAATTTCAGCCAAGGAATGTTAGGGAATCTGAAGAATTTATTCCCTTCACTAAACAATCCTTGAATGTTGTGCCACCGGCTTGGAAGCTTTACTGAAACCGTAATTGGCCACCTACACTGTAGAATTTGTTTTTCAATGCAACAGAAGGGGTGAAAAATGGGGGAAATGTACCTACTTTGTTCTGTTCCCCACACTTCTGCACACAGAGTAGAGATCTGTGGCAGGACTGGGATCCTGCTTGACCTAACATGTGGCAGGAGTGGGCAATTTTTACTTTAATGCAGGGGAGCAAGTGGTCAGATACAAATCTTACAAGACAAAGAAATTGCACATGGCAGCATACAGCATACACATTTACCATGTTCATACGTTCTTCAGTAAGTGCTGATCTGCTTAGACACTATTGTAGGCCGGTTTGGTTATCGCTGCCATGGGCAGAATTCCTTCATGGTGGGACTGGGATTTAAAAAAGCACCTGTAGAGACGTACACCAAGTAACTGCAGAGGCAGCGTGCCAAAATGTGTTTGACTGCTAGTATTAATCATGGCTTACAGCTAATCAGCTGTAAATGGGAGAATGTTGGGCACAGTTGGGCAAACCCTCTGCAAACATTATGGCATTACCGCACGTAGATTATGTTCACCCAGCCTTTTTATGTTATAACATATAAATAAACACATAACAGATTTGAACCAGAATAGCTGAACATTTTGGCTTCATGAAATATACCTCAAAAAAATTCAGTTCACCTGTGTGAACTAACGCCATTTTTTCCCAGATCAAATAAAGGGGAAAAAATATTGCCTTGCATTTCTAAATCCAATGTCAGCATGAGAATAAAAATGCAAATTGGTCTGCAGTTAAGAGACAGTACGTACAGACCTTAACAAGCTGTTTGACTTGGCTAATTGAAAGGAAAATGGCTCCAACAAGACAGCTGTCCATTTTATACAATGACAAATATGATAAAATGCCATCAAGAAGGAAATCCTACACAGTGTGTCAAAAAATAGAAACAAAATGAGAAGGTTATAAAAGGAAAACATACAGGTAGAAAATTCAAGTAAAATGCCTTGAAAATAGAAAATGCATAGCAATACAAATGAAAAACAAATGGGTGGAAACAGAAGTCAGTGTTTGTGACAAAACTGTAAGAAATTGGCTGAACGAAATGGGATTTATTTATAAAAATAAATAAATAAATAAAATCCAGCACTAACACCTACACATAAGAAAACAAGGTTGTGGATGACTGGATGAAAGTGATTTTCAGTGATGAATCACAAATCTGTGAAGTTGAAAGCCTGAAAAAAAACAATCATTTATGATATGGCGTTGCATGTCAAGTAAAGGACCAGTGGAGATGGCAAGCATTACGTCACGAGTCAGTGCACAGGTGTACATTGGATTTTGGTCACTTTACTCATTCTATTGATTGTCTCAAGAAAGTAATTTTTCAAGATGATGCCTCTTGCCACAGAGCAAAGAGCGTTAAAGCTTTTCTTCAGGAAAGGCACGTCAACTCTGTGACATGGCCTGCAAACAGTCCGGATCTCAATTTAGGGTGGAAATTGTAAAATACTGGTCCATAACAAGGCTCCATCCTGCAAAGCTGATCTGTCAAAATATTTTATAGAACATTGGAACCAGCTTAATGGAGAATATTGTTTTTCATTAATGAAGTCCATGTCTCAAAGAATTCAAGTGATTTTTTGTTGATGATTCCATAATATTTCCTTCTGCTTGATTAGGAAAAAAATTAACTGTATTAAATTGTATTAAATTGAATAAGAGAATTTATTCAAATAATTACATTTTATTTTTTTGAGGTATGTTTCACAAAGCAAGAAAGCTCTTTTAAAAATGTGGCACTTGCTATGAAGTGAAAAAATGATTGGTGGTCAACCTCCAAGTGTGGTGAGTCCATAGTTTTTGCCAGGGGTTGTTGCAGGAATGGGATATATTGCCAGGATATCCAAATTCTGCTCATTGCATTCTTCCATTGTTAGTAGTGTATGTAGTACGGCGATATGGATCAAAAATCATCTCTGTATTTTTAAGCTGTATGGCAAATATACAATATATATCTCTGTATTTTCAACGAAGTTGGCTATATGTTCAGTTTTAAGTAGGATTGGGTATCATTTCAATTTCATTGAATCCGTTTCTTATTGAATCTCGGCTCCGATTCCAGTATTTTTTGGAGAGAGAGAAAAAAGTGTAAACTGTCACTTTATAGACACCCCCCTGGCAGAAGCGACTGTTAACTTTCTGGGGCATTATTGTGGCTGGGAGACCGCAACACGAACACAGTGCATTCCTTCAGATTCACTGGAGTTGCTTCCTCCCTTGCACAAAATATCCTAACTGCAGGTATAGTATAATGCTGTGTCATTAACTTTTTTAGTGAGGCTATTCCAAACATTCGAGTGTTTACTGCGGTCAGCCGTGGTCCAGAATCGTTGATGTACTGTGTAACAAATAGTGGGAGTTTAGGTCTGTGTAGTAGGTCCTGGAAGACATTTATGGACTGTGAAATACTCACTGTGGTTTACTCAGGAGTGTGGCTGAAATGTGCAGAAGTTAGGAACCGATAAGCAGAATCGAAATGTACATGTCTTATCGAATCCACGGTACTTAGAAACTTGGAACCGTTTCCAAATAACCAAGCCTAGCTGTAAGTCAAAGCCACATTACAGGAGACTGTGATCAAAATAAAAAGCAAAAGCAGGTTATTTTCTCTGTTTGAAAACATACAGCTGCAAAACATGAAATTGAAAAATTATATAAAATAAATGGACTATATTAAATTAAAAAAAGTATCCACTTGTTTTAAATGACAATAACATACTGATTAAAACAGAGTATGCCAAGGGAGAGTGGGGCAGGGGTTGCATGGAGAGTGTGAGAGAGGATATATGCAAAAACTGGTACAACTTGAGAGAAAAAAAAGAGTTTATGTAATGCAACATCAAACTGTATTGATATAAACAGTACTGTCGCTTCGTCGATCTCATTTGAAAATATATCGCTATACGATAAAGTCGAAATCCCGCCCAGCTCTAGCGACTTGAAATTGAAAAAATTGACCTCTACATATTGCGGTTTTGTTCCCTCTTTTTGGTCCCTCTCTTCATAATTCTTGGTTTAGAAAAGTGTTTGACCAGAATTGAACTTTAAAAGAAAATGAAAGCATTAATGTCAAACTGAGTTCTGGGAATTCTTACAACTATATTTATAAACACAAAGTTCTGCCTTTTTGCATGTTCAACAGTGTGGGAGTTTCCCAAGTTGCTGTTAGATATTTCCCAGGTAGGGCAACTACAGTGCCGGTCTGTTTGAACCAAGCATTGTTCTGTGCATTTCTGTTTCTTGCAGTCATTCCCAACCTTCTCATCCACCCACACATTTTCACTTCTTCCTCATCAATGTTTGTCAAACATGTTAGCTGTTTTGTATGTTTTGCGCCTGAGTTGGAATATTTAATCGATACCTGTTTTACTTGTGAAATTTATATTTGACACATTGTGTTTAGGCTTCACGGATGACCGAAATCTCCAGTAAATAATTTGGACCATCATATATCATAGTGATGACACACTGTACAGCACACTTGCAATTTCACTGCAATAAGTGATCTCATTTTGTGTCTCTGTGCTCAGAAAATAAGCAGCCTGAAATTTTTTTTTTCCCATTTATAGGAGCACAAATCTGCCTGAACGAATAGAGAAAAGTTAAACAGAGGATGTGAGAGAGAGGTGGGATGACTACCTCTCTGGCAGTGATGTCAATGGGATGAACTGGACCATGGGTTGAGCGTGTGTTTGTGTTTCTAATGGAATACGAGTCACAAGTAGGTCAAGCACAGCGTTTGTTGAACCCAGAACCTAAAGGGTTCAGTAGCTGGGGTCAGACAGACCGGAGGAAAGTGGAGGAGTGTAGTTTAGGAATAATGGACGATGAAACCATCTGGCCTGTGCTATTCTCATTATGCTCTGGACCCACACCTTCTGTACCTCAGCTTTGTGTGGAGCCTTAAAGAAATGTTCACAAAGTGTAAGGATAAGAATCAGAAACTAGATCTACACTATATGGACAGAAGTATTCGTATACCTACACATTACACCTATGGGAGCTTTTATGACATTCCATTCTAAATCCATAGGCATTAATAGAGTTGGTCCCCCCTTTGTAGCTAAAACACTCTCCACTACTCTGAGAAGGCTGTCTGTGGGAATTTTTGGCTATTCATCCTCAAGAGCATTTGTGAAGTCAGAAACTGATGTAGGATAAGACGGCCTTGTGTTTGATGGGTTTGAGATCAGGGTTCTGTATGGGCCAGTCAAGTTCTTCCACACTAGCCTCACCCAACTGTGCCTTTATGGACCTTGATTTGTGCACTGGTGCACAGTCATGCTGCAACAGAAAAGGGCCTTCTCCAATCTGTTCCACAAAAAGGTATACAATTGTCCAAAATGTCTTGGTATGCTGAAGCATTAAGATTTCCCTTCACTGAAACTAAGGGGCCCTGGCCAACCCCTGAAAAACATCCCCATAACCTTATTCCTCCTCCACTGGACTTTACAGTTGGCACAATGTAGTCAGGAAGGCAGCTTTCTCCTGACATTTGCCAAACCCAGACTGGTCCAGTAGACTGCCAGATAGAGAAGCGTGATTCGTCACTCCACAGAACACTGTGGAGTTTCCACTGCTCCAGAGTCCAGTGGCTATGTGCTTTACACCACTCCATCTGACACTTGCCATTGTGCTTGGTGATGTAAGGCTTGCATGCAGCTGCTCGGCTATGGAAACCCATGCCATAAAGCATCTGGTGCACAGCTTTTGTACTGATGTTAATGCTGGAGAAGGTTTGGAACTCTGCAGTTATTGAGACAGCAGAACATTGGTGACTATTATGCACTATGCTCCTCAGCACTGGGCGACCCCACTCTGTAACTTGATCTGGTCTGCCATTTCATGGCCGACTTCCATGTTTCAGTAATACCACTCACTTTTGATTGTGGAATATCCAGGGGGGACAAAATTTCATGAACTGACATGTTGCAACAGTGGCATCCTACTACAGTACCACACTTGAATTCAGTGAGCTCTTTAGAATGACCCATTCTTTCACAAATGTTTGTAAAGGCAGACTGCATGGCTAGGTGCTTGATTTTATACACCTGTGACAATGGGACTCCATGAAACACCTGAATTCAATGATTAAGAGGTGTGCCCAAATACTTTTGTCCATATAAGTGTATGTGGGGCTCCAGAGTTTATGGAGCAGTTTGGGTTTTCTTGTTCTTTCACTGGCAAACATGGAAAAAAAAAAGTTGGGATGTGATAAAAGAATTAGAGCTGAAAGTAGAAGGAATAAGGAGCGTAAGAAAAGGAAGTGGGGCAATTCCAGTCCTCTTGCCATCTCCCCATAGACAGCTAAACAAGCCACTGACAGGTGTCACAGTGTAATTGTTCTGTCTTGCTTCCTCTCAGTGGCCAGAGTGTGTCATGCTTAACTCTGTTGCCCCTGCTCTTTCTCAATGGCCTGCCAGTGTGTGGCACTGAAAGGCCTGTTTAAGGTCCTGTCACAGGTCTCCAGGGGTCAGACTGATGAGCTGCCCTGCTTGTATGGAGTCGCTGAGGGAGCAAAGATTCTACCACACAGGGGGTTGACATCTCTTTTTGCATCAGAGTACTCTTCACCCCCATGAGGATGACACACTGTGTGTGTTCTTGTGGTGAAGATGGATGCTGAAGTCTCAACTCATTCTTTTTAGTTTGACTCACTCTAGAGTACTGAACAGTTTTTTTTTTTTTCTCTCTCTCTCTCTTTCTACCATGCAGTGAAGACATCATGACACACCAGGGTAGTGAATCCCTCCAAAATGTCTCTTTCAGCAGAACATCTCTTTCAAAACAGCCACATATCAGGAGTTGATAGTTGGGGATGTTTTGCTTTTTGTACAAAGATGTCAGGATGATTGGTTGTGATCCCAGGCCCGGGGTAGTGTTTCCATGAAGACACATACTGAAGCTCATAATTTATGTCGGTCCATGCTTGCTAGTGTTGTGATGCTGTCTCTCTAGTACATATTGATGGGCTTTGCAGATATAGTCTTTCCTAGATGACCCATGTGAGTTGACAGACAATTATCCCTCCTTAGCAAAGTAATGTAGCATTTAACCTCTCGGGTTCATAATTTGAGTCTCAGCTGGTTTAGACTAAATACTTATAAGGTAATAACCACTTATTTATTTGAGATGTTAATCTCCATCTTCATGAAACCTCACAGTGCATAGAGTTTTTGGGATAGTAGTTTTGGCATTTTAGGGTTGCACAGTTGTAACCTCTTTGTGACCATCGTGCACCTTTGACGAATTTGAATAATAAGCCGGCACATTATAAAGGACGATGGACTTGTAGCTTATAGACCACACGACTATGCTCCCCAACTCATTCCTTTTTTATTTGTTTTTTCCCCTATCATCAGTTTAAGGATAGACGATAAACAGCTGAGAGTGACATCAGATTTTTGAATCATGGATGTGTGGTTCAACTACCTAAGGACCTGTGTTGCTTGGGTGAAAACACACTTGATAAATAGTAAATAACTGAATTAATTTTGGTCAGAATTACAGTGTGAACCTCCATATCAACTGTTTATTGTTCATTAGTGAACAATGAGCACTATTTAATAGTGAGGTCACTTAGTAGATGATGCAGATGCAAAGTTAAGTGCAACTGGAATTATGTGACTAAATTGCTGAAATGGTAGTCTTCACTCAGGGGAACAGCACTTATAAGACAGCAGAAGAGAAAGGAAAAGGATGAAGGCCAAAAAGAGGGAGGAGGCAGCAAAAGAGAAAGACAAGTGTGTGAAGTGTGGGGCTGTGAACTCATCCTGCCCCCAGTGCACGCTGGCTGACCTTCCTGTACTTAACCGCCAGAACCAGACCAGGTGTAATCACTTTCTCCAGCCTTCTTCCTGTCTTTCCGTCTTGGAGTGAAGACGGAGAGAGAATATGTGAGGGAGAAGGGGAGGGCCAGTCAAGTGGCCTCCGGCCGACCCTGCTTGCGTTTCCCTGGAGCCAATGGACGATAAGCCTGACGTGCTATCTGTCTGTCTCCCTTTTTCTTGTTCTTTTCCTCTATTTCTCTCTTTCTTTCTGTGAAAATTGGCAGTGTTGGGAGAGAGTTGTATGTTAAAGCCGTAAAGCTTTGTGTGTAATACATAAACACATAGAGCACATACAAGAAGACCGAGTTCTGACCCTCAAGTAACCTTGGCTGCTGTCCAGCAAGGGAGTCTCTCAGGATCTGGAGTCTGAGCTCTTCTATCTTTAACACTCCAGCTCACTCGGTCAGCTTCGCTCAGCACGTGGAGTTGTGTCCTGACAGAACAGCCTGGGTTGCTGGGGGACAAAAATGGATATATTTTTTCCATTTTCTTACCTCCTCATATTACTCTCTGTCTGTCCACTTTGTCTTCTCCCAAATATTTATTTTGTGCTGACCATGGATGTTTGGTATAAACTGTCTCAAGACATCCAGGCTTGCTTCCTGTAAAAAGTATGATCTTTTCCTCTTTGTCATTTCCTTGCCTTTTTTTTTTCTTTATGCCATTTATTTCCTTGTCTCATTCTGAAAATTTTCTCTCTATCTGACAGTTGATGGAAAAATAGTTTTTGTTTCCTTGTGGCCTCAATTTAAACCCTCATTGCCTCTTACTGGAAAGCCGGGTGTGTGTTAGGTCAGTCACTAATGCCTGTTTCATTACCACTCAGATCTGTAAATAGGTTTTTTGGTGAATTCCAGTGGAAGAACAAGCACTGACGTGACTGTTGTCTTAAATGGCCAACTCTCACTCACTCGTATTAATTATTATAAATATTTATCTTCATGGTGTAGTGACTGTGAGTAAGTGGACTTTTGGTAGCCTGTTTCTGACCCTCATCACGAGGGTTGTCTGAGTTCATGTTGTATAGTCACACAAAAAAATTTTACTTATCTGATTATACTTCGAGTAAAGTGTTTTCAAAGCAGCCTAATCTTTAAAATACCTTGATATTTGCTCCTGTGCATGCACATAATCTTCACTGTTTAGCCAAGTTCCTTTAATCCCATTCCAGTAAGTCTTTAAAGGATGCAATTTTTAAAGTAAGTAAATGTCAATGGCCATCCCTTTTTTTTTGGATACATTTTGGTTTCTGGCATCATCACTGTGAGATTTTCCTTCTTATACACAGAAAAAAAGTGAGATTTTTACTTCTTGATGTCAGCATTTTCACAATACTGCCAAACCGGTTTTGGTCTTCTCATACTTTGTCAAACTGAAATATGAGCTTCTGTGCCCTCAAAAAGACATGCTTTAGAAGGCTTGTGTTGAGGAATACCCCATGCATCTCCCTTTCGTTTTCTCCCATGATGCCTGACCTGACTAAGAGACCTTCCTCTCCATTGTCTTTACTTTTTATGCTTCACTCTCATTTTAGATGTTTGTGTCCACTTAACAGCTCTGACCATTCCAGTGCACTCTTGCACTGGCGATAACTCTGCCTTGTCCAAATGGACAGGAAGGTGAGAAGGAGGCCACGTCTTCCCCGAGTTAATTCATACTCTGCTTTGTCCAGCACTTACGAATTGCCAACAACTCAAAACATGCCTAAAAACAGGAGCAATGCAGTAAATGCTTAACAGGTCAGGTGGTTCTGAATGGCCCAGTTGGTGCATGTTGAGAGAAATAACTGCTGCATGTCGTCTGACGAATTGCTGTGATTACTGATGCAGCTTTACCTCCTCTCATCCGTTCCTTTCACCATGTTGATGCACATGGGGAGAGGTTCCATTTCATTGCGCTTCCTTCATGTGTGATTGAACTGGATATCTCTCTGCATTAGACTTGTGCAGTATAACAAGTTAATAGTTTATACCATGATATCCGATGATATCCTATAGTTATATTACCAGACCTACTCACCATTATGCATTTTGCTTGGTAGCCCTCTAGCTAGTATGCCAATATGATTTAGTACTAAAAAAAATAAGCCAAAACAGCAGTCTCTTTCCCAGGAATAAAACCTGGAAAGTTTTACACAGGTGTTTTGAGCTTTCCAATATGAACCGACCTGACCTAAAAGCCCCGACTCCTTTCCCCTTACACGCTCTTGCAGCCTCATGTTTTGAGTTCATTAATATGAAATGATGATCATTTATTTGTTTTGGTTTGTTTTGGGTTTTGCTCTCGTGTCTCGTGCGTGTTGCGTGCCACACCACACGGCAGTGGTATGTTCCGAACAGAAGCAACAGAAACTTGCGTCAGTATGCAGCATGTATGCTTACTCTATAGTACACATGCACGCGAAGGGGAGTTGGATTCTGCCCCAGTGATAACGCTGCCTTTTCTGAATAGGCAGGAAGGTGAGAGGGAGGCCATGTCTTCCTAAGGCTAATTCATAGTCCTTCTGTCAAACATCTATGAATTATTCTCTGCAACTCTACTAAACAAGTGTCAAAACAACATCACAAAGAAGGACACCCCTGTGACCTGAAAACCATTATACATTGTACAGTACTTGATTTGCATCTCCTGTTATACTGGTTTTGTTAGTAATAATCATAATACCTTTATTTGTACAGAACATTATTCCCAGACAGGAGCACTTTATAATAGATAAAAAAAAAAAACAATAGATGAAACAAAGACTGGGTGGAGGATGAGTGTTAGCATTGTGCGAAGAGGTGTGTGTTGATCTGTGTGCTTAGCATGTGCAGAATTTGCATGCAAGGTTGTGTTGAGCTAGTGAGATCCAAAACTTGTTCTGCTTTTTACGCACTAAGCAAGCTGGCCAGTGTTACAAGACCTGAGAGTGAGTTTAGATGGATGTTTAAGGGCAGATCTTCAATCTGGTATCTGTACAGCTGTACAGGAGTGCTTGGCAGCAAGCACTATGATATGGCGTGAGGAGTAAGAGATTTGGGACTGAAAATATTGGCATCTGTGTAATACATTGAACCAAAGTCCAGTTTGGAAATCGAACATTGAAACTTGTAGATTCTTTAAAACAAATTGTTGTGCTTCTAGAATCTGACCTGAAGCAAACAAGAGGGTTTGTAAATGAGGGAAGCGAATGTTATGAAATGCTATTTGTAGTAACACAGAAGTCACAAGAGTAGTAGATGTGTAGAGTATAAAAAATATAAGAAATAGCATAAAATCTAAAGTTTAGCGGAGGGTTGTCTGATGAACGGTAACTTGAGTGAAATGTCTCACAGGAATTGTATTTGGTCGTGTCATCATTACAGTAAATGGCTACTAAGCCCGGGACAGAGCGAGATGCAGCATGCAGAGCTCAGAACAAAGCAAAAAAACCAAGAAAATAATTGAGTAAAATAGCAATAGAACACAATTAATATTTGTTTCCAAATTTATTAAAAAATGAATGTTGCATATTGTGTTGAACAAACACTAAAGGGAGTAAACATGACAATACAAAATTAGGAATTTGGACAAGATGCTGAGGCTGAGCAAGAGTTTGCTACAAAAATACTATATAGTATAAACATAGCTGATATATTCAACACAAGGTTTATGCTGAAAGATGCCTTTAAAAATGCCCCAGAAGACTAGAAATAGCTGAAGAAAGACTTACACAAAATGCTGCTTCATCCCTGTTTCTTTAAATTTTTGTGCAAACCTTTAGATAACACCATTATGATGGTCTTCGTGGAGTTTTTATTTATTCATAAAACCTGTATCTCTTACTTGGTCTTTTGCTTATCCGCAGGGCTTTGTTCTTTCCCAGTGTATATGTGCTTTTGTGGTCTGCGTGACCGTTTCACCACACCATTGCCCCACTGATAACTTTTGCTTCTCGGGTGAGCACAGGAAGGTGAGTTTGGGGCCACTCCTTCTCCAGGCTGAGTCTATAGCTCCTCAGACAGAGTGGCCCCAGGATGAATTCTGTTTTCACTCGATCCTGATGTAGTCTGCTAGCTACGAGGACTGATAACACAGTAGTGTGACCCAAGTTGGGGTTCAGTGCAGAGGCACCGTGCAGTGATCACATACAGATAAACCATCCAGAGTGCACTTTTGTGCTTGACTTGATTCTCTGCTTTGTAGCAGGTGACAAAAATGGGAAGTCTAGCATACATATGGGTCATCTGTTAGTTGTTTGAACACAGCATGTGAGAAAAGATTCTTTGTGTCAGTCACTGGAGTCGTTGACTGAGATTTTATAGCTCTGTAAAAGAATATTCCTTCCAATCAAGTCAGACATGTCAAAGTTAAGGTGAATTAATTAAGCTGATAGCTCATCATAGCTGATTGATTGCTTCTTTGGGATGTGTTTCTGCACACAGCAAAAGTAAACAAATTATTTGGCCATATTGTGTCTGAAATGCCACTCAGTATTAATTTCTTATTTACAAAACTGTCGTATAAATGTATGTGAGCTAGCTTGTCAGCTTGTTGGCTAGCTCATAATGATTTGTTCATAATTCTGTGAAATTGGCTTCCCATCTTCCTTTTCATCTTCATCTGATGAGTTTGAAAGTGAAATTGTACATGCTGAGGTAAGCATATGATAACATACGTACAGTGAAATGCACCAGTACATTTATACTAAATGTAAGCACTCTTCGAATGCCGGTTGTCCAATCAAATTAGTGCACCTGAATTAACTGTTGTATAATTATGTAATATGATATGGGCGAGATCTAAAATCACTCCTGAAATCACTGCATTCACCCTCAAAGTTACTTCTTCATCTTTGTTTATCATTTGTCTGTTTGTTGTTCTGAAGTGATTAGTAGGTGATGCACTCAATCGGTTCTATAAACTTCATGCTCTTGAGTCTAATTTTGCTCAGGTTATTTTGCTCTCGCTAGATTCACCAGGGTTCTTTAAATCGTTGTTCTTTCAATGTTCTCTCAACATTTTCACTTTTCCTCTTTGAGCCACAGGCGCTATCTCCCTACATTAACTCCTCCAAATCTTTATCCCCTGTCACCCTGACAAACCAGGCCAAACACACTTTTGACAGTGGATACAATCTGCTGACTGACAGCACTACCAGTCCTCAGCACTTAGACCGCAGCAGAGGTCGTTCTCCACCTTACTGTGTTTGTGAGTGCTTTGAACATACCACATAAGACAGGAGTTTAAACTCTGTCAGTCATGATAACCTCGTAAGATAACCTTTGACCAGTTTGGAGTGCTGCTATTCAAGCTGAAATATGGCCAGCAACATTGGGAGCCACTTTCCCTCTGCTTCAAACCCAGATAATGCGTCTTATCTCTAACTTACTCAGTCTTTATGTTGAGTGATGCTTCTATTTTTTTTTTTTTTTTGCACCCCCACCATCCTTTTCCCTTTTTTCCTCCCTTCTTTCTCCCTGTACTGGCAAGGCCCACACACACATAGGCATGGTAAGTGCTTTCACTTAGCATAAACTTTTCTTTTGGTTAACCAGAATGCAGAAGCTGAAACTATCATTCCAGGTCAGTGTTCAGATAAGAGGTCAATGTTATTTAGGCAGCAGGAAAGAGGTTTTGTCTTGGGGATGACCTTGTTGACTGACAGGGTGATGAGATTGACTCCTCTGTCAGTCACTAACTTTCATTCTTTAAGCTGACAAAGCAAAAATGGAGACAGTTTATTCCAAAGACATTCCTATTGAGAGAATGTGTTCAAGCTATTTATAAAGTCTTTGATTTAGAAACACAATACCTAAGGTACCATCAACAGACCTGCTCACTCTGAACAGTGAAAAATGTGAAGTCACATGGTGAATTTCTGAAATATTTCCTTCATAAATCACTAGCAAAAGGTAAAAAGTGA
>JAOVVH010000052.1:11937847-11949418 GCA_028566435.1 Scorpiodoras heckelii
TACTGGTTACAATTTTTTACTTATTTATTTATTCTTACTATATAGCACTCAGTTATAGGAAAGATTATTTATTATTGAATTTGACACCCAAATGAGGATGGGTTCCCTTTAGAGTCTGGTTCCTCTCAAGGTTTCTTCCTCTTAATTTCTAAGGGAGTTTTTTCCTCGCCACCGTCGCCATCGGCTTGCTTATTTGGGATAACAGTAAGGGATAAAACCTATAAATTATGTTTGGATTTTTTTTGTCTTTGGGACAATGTCCATTGTTAAAAGTGCTTTAGAAATAAAATTGAATTGAATTGAACTTCCTATTCTGGGAAAACTGTTATGTACAACAATTAATAAAGAAAAGTGAAACTAAATCTTTTCCCCCATTTGCCTGGTGGTTTCTGTGAAGCCCCCAAACTCTACTTTCTCCTGCAACAGGTTTTAGTGCACACGTGTGCTGAACAGCTCAGGAGAGCACACAGGCTTTAGAGTTAGATTTTATTCTTCCTTGTAGGCTTCTTTAATCTGTTTTTCATTTTAGAATGATCATCCTTTTTTCTCTTTTTGTTGACTATTTTAACTATATTTGTAGAACAGTTAGGGCCGACTGAGTGATTTGACTGGACAAGAATGAATGAATGAATGAAGTTCAATTTCTATAGCGCCTTTCTCAAACCCAAGGACGCTTCATGAGTGCTGATATAGAGTGTAACAACACTGGGACTTTTTACTGTACATGCCACACTGTGCTTTACGGATGTGCCCTATTAACCGTTAATTAGGCTACATCAACCTTCGGTATCTATCTTATATTGTAACAAACCTTCTCCTGCAAATATGAACATATTTCTACAAATAATATTTTCGTTAAATGTATTAATATTTATGTGGTTACATGTAGACTTACATTAAGTAGCAAGCTAGTGTACAGGAAAATGTTTGAGTTGCTTGGCAACAGACTAGTCCCAGTCCAAGGTGGGGCCAAATAAGTAACAAACTAATTGTAATCTGTTGCCACTTATTCCGGTTAACTAATAAGTTGTGCATGTAGAACTGATGTATAAAAGTATCATCAGATGTATAAAAATATCAGCACAGCTGTGATTATCTTCAGCACTGTGGACTCGTTCCTACCACCAAATCACAGCCGTGCTAATATTCACTTATAACAGCAGTCCCTCTTGTGTGATATTCCTTAAATATGTCTAATGTTAACAAAGTCAAAGATACATTGATGGGGTTTTAGTTCACATTAATGAACTCAAGGCATTGTGAGAAGAGAAAGGGGGTGTGGCTTCCACGGGTGTCACCTGCTACTCTTCTGACCTATTTTTGAGAGATTAAATAGCATATTCTGATATTAAAATGTACTGTGGGTTAAAAGGTCAGGTCTGAAATAACATGCTGAAGAAGATACATCATACAACCATAACATTTCTCTGTTCATGCTGATAGCATGCTTATGCTTTTGTATCTTCATCCCAATCACTGTCCCTCGTTGCTGTTGAGCTTTTCTTGTCTCAGACCCTTGAAAGTGTGCTGGATCTTTTTAACTTGAACTACTGGTACCTCAAGTGTCTGGATTTGCATATTGTTCTGACTTATAGACTTACAATCACCATGTTCAGATCACACTGCTCATTCATCCGAATTGTTTAAAAGACATGTTAAGTAGATTGAATGGGCTTTGTTTAGTGGTATTTTTTTTTTAGCAGCAATAGCACAAAATGACATTATAATACCTGTTTGATTATTCTTAATGCTGTTCTCTTTCTTGATCTCTTCCTCAAAGAGGGTTCCTAAAGTTGTTTTAGAGATTATGGTGGACAAGGGGTTGTTATTGTTTTCTTGTATGGGCCAATCATTCTATTCTATGGGGTTTATTATTATTGTTCAGGCTTAGGTTCATCTGAACTTGGCCTGTGAAAGCCCTCAGGCTGCTGGCCTGGTGCCAAAGAATGCACCAAACAATGCTGAAAGCCAGAGGCCAGCCAGAGGTGAGAGACAGAGCGCTAGAGATGAAGTCAGAGATAGCAGCAGAATTAATGGACAGAAAGTGTGATTCTAGGGAGGACAGAGGGATGGATGGTTGGATGGAGGGGTGATCAGAGGAGATGTTGACAACAAGAATGTGTGCGTTTAGTTTTTTATGCAGTATGTATAATATGCAGCAATATTGTTCCAAATAAGAAAGAATGACACAAGTAGCTTAACTTACCCTTACCACCAATGATGGAAAAAATGCTGCAAAATCAAATATTTCATGACCCTGTGTATGAGGAATATCGTTTCTAGTGCATGTGTAGTTATTATGCAACGTTTTCTGTTCATTCCAAAATGTACTCTGTGATTTATGACACGTGTTGTGCTGCAAATCAAATCTTGTGTTTTCAAAGTACCGTCCAAAGAGCAACAAATCTGAGAGTATAAAAACAGAGGGTCAGTTCACCAGCCCCTGTAGACTATTAACAAGATTGGTAATTCCCCTAGCGTTCCAAACAAATAAATACAGCAGTCAGAATAACCATTAAGAGCCCTTATCCAAATGCCCAGTTCGCAGTGAGTGAGAGGGAGAGTGTATATGAGCTCGGGGTGAGAATAAGGGCACGAGGGAAACAAGGTCAACACTTCGGTGTGCCACGTCATGTTTTATTTTGTTTTTTTCTCTCTCTCTATAATTCTTTCTTTGGGAAGAATGAGAGGAAGTGATAATCCAGTGCCTGTCCCATCCACCACCATCACCCCCCCCAACCCAACTCACTGTTTGTTCAGTGAGCGAGGAAAGTGGGGCCGATAACACCGCCACGGGGTCACGCTGAGGTGAGAGAGAGAGAGAGACGTGTAGAGATACCGAATGGAAGTTCATAAAGAGGTGAAGGCGGAGGGAGGGAGCTCAGCAGAGAGGTGAAACCCAGGTCATGAACGTGTGTGATGAACCAGTCAGCGTTGTATGGAATGCACACATTTGTGTTTGTGTATATGCAGGGTTATGGATGACAGCAAAGCCTGCAACAGCCCCCCCTCCTTCCTCCTCCCATCCCCCTTGTGCTCTGTAAATTCATTCCCTCATTCTCACTTTCTAAAATGTGAATATTCTTTTCTTTTCTTGTCTGGTAGATTTGCAGCACATGCATGTAGGAGGAGCCAAAAAATAAAAAAGAAATCTGCGAGATGTGCATGTAAATCTGACTTATCAAGCTTATCACACTCAGGTGCTTATCTGCCACCACACTCGGACATGCTGGTGGATGTGGGTTTTGGTGTCTGTGTGATTGGGGTGATGCCGTGTGAGTTTGTGTCTGTTTGAGTCAAACAGACGGAGATGTTTGGAGATTGCCTTTTTTATGTTGTGTACTCGATCAGACAGATTTTTGGTGATTTATCTCTGCCTGTCACACACGTGTAAACAAGAATGTTTTCAGTTCAGGACATGGACCTTTTTCCATCTGTGGAGGAATAAATATGTCTTTAATTGTCTGCATGTATGTACATCTGATCAGTGTCAGTGTGTGCGCAGTGGGCTGGGTTGTTGGTATTGGTAGTGTGCTGAATGTCACTAGATTGCAGGGCAATCGTGGGTCATTATCGGGTCAGGCCTGGGTCACAAGTCGATCAAAACCTCTCCACTCACGATGAAAAAGTGTGAATGGCTTCCCTCTCTTTAACTTCTCTCCATTCTTCACTAATCCCCTGCTTTGTCATGTTTGTCTCCCTTGTGCCTCCTCAGTAATCTCATTTAAGAGGCCCTGCTCACTTATGTAACACTGGGAAAACTGAAGTCCTTGCTTTAGTAAGGAGCGACTGATGGAGTCAGAGTGAACTTGATCTGCTTTCAGGCACTTTAATAATTTTTTTACTTTTTTCACTCTCGGTTCAGTTTGAGAGTTGAACTTTATTGCACTGTAATAGTGCCAAAACACACACCAAATATTTTTTATCCATTGATGTATCATGATATAATTTTTTGGCAGTAATAAAAAAGTAAATAAAACACGATAGGGTAAAAATAAATGACATCTAATAATGTTGTTCTATGTGCAGTAATTCACGTTTAGTAACTTAATTTCTGTTTCTTTTTCTAGCTGTTGGATCTCTTTACTCAGTGGGATTGGTCTACATATCTCGCTGACTATGGACGTCCGACCTGCAAGTACCTGAGGGTCAACCCGCATACTGCTTTGGCCCTCCTGGAGAAGTAAGTCTCACATAGATCCGCGTTTCCATCACTCCAGCCAAGCCTTTTCATTTTCATATTTCTGAGAAACTCTTCATTTCTTTGACATTTCCACTGTATGACATCATCTTTCCCCCTCTCACGTTACGTCACTCGCTGCACATCTGCATATGTGCAGGATTTCTCGAGCGTGAGTACTCTGCTGTCTGCACAGTGTGTGTGTGTGTCTGTGTGTGTGTGTGTGTGTCTGCTTGTGAAGTGCTATTTAGAAATGCTGATACTGAAATATCGTGTGTCTATGCATGGTAATGTTTATTGTGCACAATAGAAGGTCAACATTTGTTTTTGCATGTTTATAGAACAGGTTGTTTGCTGGTGTGTGATTTCCTTGCCACTTTTTTGACTTTGTAACTCTAACTTTATTAAAAAGTGATCTCATGATCATGCCTACTTCCCTTTCTCTCTTTTTTCACCCCCTCCTTTTCTGGGAAGAGCATAAATTCTCTGGTTACAGCAGTACACACCAGGCTTGATCCCATTTGAGCCGCACTTACCCTGGCCATACCCTCTCGACCCTAAAGCTCAGTGAACGTGATCTGTATTACTAAAGCCTGAGCTGGCCACTAACCAGGGAGAAACAGTGGACCTCATTTATCAAGCCTTATTTGTAAAAAGTTCATAGAAGCATTTAAACAAGAAATTGAGTATTCATGTAAATCCTGTCATTTTTGAGAAAAACGTTCGTGCTCCTGAGTGTATAAATGTATGTATGACTATATAAGACTAATGTAAACTGTGATTGATTAGCTTCAAATTGTATAAATTGCAATGAGTTAGTGCACTTTTTTATATGGATTATGCTGTCAAGTTTAAGTAGTATAGTATTTCAGAATTACACAAGCATGTTTTTTGACTATTTTGTGTAACCTAGTTGTTATATATTAATGGTATTAATTAAAAATAAAGAACAAGCAAACATAAATCCATAAAATGAGACAATCAGAACAGGTATATGTTTAATAATGCTGCTGTATAAAAGCAGAGGTGCTGCAAAGAATCAGTTAGTGTTTTTCAGCTCCATTTTCTATGGCATCTTCTTTTAAAGCTGTACAACACTTTATTAGAGTCAGCACTAAGTGACTGATGTGGTATATATGAAACTCCATGTACCATACTCAATACTGTGCTCTAATCGGGCTTCCTATTACACTTTTAATTACTGTATACCGCTATATGCTACTATACTAGTAGGACTGCTATAATAATATATACACTCACTGAGCACTTTATTAGGAACACCTGTTCACCTACTCTTTGTGCAGTTATCTAATCAGCCAATCACGTGATAGCAATGTAGAACATAAGGTATGGGCCAGCAGTGTCGGTTAATATTCACATCGACCATCAGAATAGGAGAATAAAGTGTGATCTCGGTGATTTTGACCGTGGCATGTTTGTGGACAGCAGCCTTTAGAGTGTACTCAGAATGGTGCAATAAATAAAAAACATCCAAGGTGCAGCAGTTCTGTGGACAGAAATGCCTTGTTAATGAGAGAGGTCAACAGAGAACAGCCAGACTGGTTTGTGCTGATTGAAAGGCTGCAGTAGCTCAGATCACCACTCTATACACTCGTGGTGAGCAGAAACGCATCTCAGAAGACACAACATGTTGAACCTTGAGGTGGATGGGCTACAACAGGAGAAGACCATGTTGCATTCCACTTCTGTCAGCCAAGACCAGAAAGCTGAGGCTGCAGTGGACACAAGTCCCACCAAAATTGTACAATTGAAGACTGTCAACTTCTGTAACCATAAAGCTTAGTTTCTCTCTCACCATTTTCAAATGACATTCACTTAATGAGAAATCCTACATGGAAGTAGTGGAGATAACGAATACTGGATTAAAGGTCCAGAAATGAATGCAGCTATACAACGCAGAGTTTGGCAGAGATTTGGCTCAGCTAGTTATTGATCTATGAGATGATTACCATGATGGTGGTTTTAACATGAAAGTTTGTGTTCAGATGAGGAGGTGAGTGAGCTGGACAGACTACACCTAAAGCGCTCCTGCCTCTCTTCTCTAGGTAGAAATGAAGAGAGGGCAACGGTCTACTGAACCAGTTTTGGTCGATGGTTCAACAGTAAGCCATGTAGTAAGCCATTAACCAGAGTGAAAAGTGATATTTCCTTTAAGGATGTTAAAAAAAAAACCCAGCTAATGCCAGTCCTTCTGTTGGACAAAAGTGATGGAGAAAACAAATACGATGACGATGGATATTATAGCTGAAATTCTGTGGCTGTGATGGATGCATGAAGGTTTTAATGATGACAGATCACGTCTCTCAACACATTCTGTGTTCACCTGTCCTTTTTCATGCTGCTTTCAGCAACCGATGATACACATCTGTCTTCCTTCCTCATCATCCATATTTGTAAAGACAGATTGCTATCCACATTTTAACACGTTCCCAAAAGCAAACATCCCTTGCTCGGTGATGGTAGCTATAGTTGCAGAGATAAGAGGCAGATATTTGTAACTGTGACCACAAAAACACTATTGTATGTCTGAGTTGATGTCAATCTTGTCTAATAACCCGCAGTGCACTAAAAGATAAGTGATGTGTGCCTGAGATGAGGACAGCCGAGTGGACCTGATAAAGCTTTGTAATTCTAAATATAACACTGCTTGTAAGGCTGTTGCCTGTTGTTATGAACTGTTTGTCGGAGACCAAAGAATGCAGTGAATGAAATTGAAAATAATATATACTTTGATTACTATGTAAGTATCATGCTGTATTTACTATGACATGATCTTATAGTTAAAGAGATGTGGTATGGTACAGACATTGTAATTCTGGTTGGCTGAGTGGAACTGGAACTTCACTCTGAGTTCAGTGATCAATGAAGAAATGGTTTCTTGTTCTGTCCTGTGCTGGTGGACCAGTTTCTACTTCCAGTCTCCATGATGCTCTAGTCTGCTCCTCTCCTTTGAGACAGTTCTTTGGACCCAAACCTCAATTGGGATGCATCCTTACCACTCAGGCATATACCTCAAACAAGGACTTGGGGTTTCTCCAAAGATATTATAAAAATCTTTGGTCTTTTTTCAGGCATGATTAAAAGATTTGATCTTTGACACTGATACTTTAGAAAAGTGCTCCAGTACCACTCCAAAGCTCTGATGCATTTCATTTCATTTTATTTTAGACTAGATTTGTTTTCTGATGTAGCTTCTTGTACATGTCAAGATGTGAACAAGTTCGCAAGTTAGTACCCTAACCCTAATCTTTTATTTTATTTTCTCTCTCTCTCTCTCTCTCTCGCTCTCTCGCTGTGTAGGATGAAGGACACGAGTCGGAAAAACAACATGTTCGCTCAGTTCCGTAAGAATGAGCGTGACAAGCAGAAGCTCATTGACACCGTCGTCAAGCAGCTGCGGAACCTCATTGCCAGCCACCAGTCCTGAGTCCACCCATTTTATATCAGCTGACTCCTCACCAGGGAATTTCATGATTGGTCAATACTAGTAACAGCACTCACCCCACACCTGGTGACTGTTGGGGCTTTTGCTTTGTAAAAGAGCAAAACGAATAGACTTGCAATACAAATGGAATAGACAAGAATTGACAAATCAGCAGCATGGATCCTTCAAAATAAGAAATTGTTTTACCCCAAAGGGTTCAGGTTATGCCAGCTCTTTCGTCTAAGCCTTTTAACGTCTTCCTGACAGCGTCTCCATGGACTCGGTGAACCTTGAAACTGCTCTCCCGTCTTCCTACATGACCATGTAAGCACACCACAGGGTTACCAGTGATGCAGCCCTTTTTACGCCTGTCTCTGTGAGACTTTGGTTATTAGTTTCACATATCTAGCAATGTGCATTTAACAACAGGGACTTTAAGCATTGATATCTGCAGGGATGCTGCAGTGCCCAGAAAACAAGCCTGTGCATTTATTGAGTCTGGCAGCTTCATGCCACAGTAGCCTTTCTGTCACTACAGTAAAAACTACAGTTTGCTAGTGTCTGTGTGAGATTTTGTTTATTTAGGAGGATGTATTTTTGGCTAATTTAATAGATAGCTTTCGTTTTATTTTAGTGATCAATAACTACCAAATACAAACATGTTTCTTCTGAGATCAGTTTACTTTTAATACATGAAGCAGCTTTTCTCTACTTCTTGCATTTTATTCAAGGGCAGGTTTGATAGTCGGTAAAAATTGACATAGAAGCTTATTATCTGATTTCCACCACGTTAATTCAGATTTATTTCTGCTCACTGCAGCCGTTTGTGTAGTACTCAATGCTGAATGTCCTCAGTCTGTTGAACCCCTGCTCTATAGCGGGAAATAGACTGATGTAGTGAAACATTCTGTATATTGTAGCCTTAAGCCACTGCGCAGTTAAGATTCTAACTGAGATGGACCCCAGTCGCAGTTCTCATTTCTGATAACACTGATGATTCTGTAATTCCCTTTAAATAGAGAGTACGGTAAAAACAAGTCACAAATGAGTTCTGTTATGGCCTTAACCTACCGCAGGATCTCTATTAGCTGCTGTTATTCTGTGCAGGCTAGTTATCAAATCTAGTTAGAGCTCCAAATAGGAATCGCTCACAGCTTTGTTGCCTGAATGGTGTGTGTGTGTGTGTGTGTGTGTGCGTGTGTGCGTGCGTGCGTGCATGTGCTTATTTTGTGTTGTGGGTCACTGTGGGTCTTTATTTAATTGATGGGATTTTCTCATCAAGTGGGTGCAATATTACTATTATTTTCAAAGAGGGAAGAAATCGTTAAAAATGTATGAAAAAGGTTTTTTTTTATAATCAACACAGGAGGTTATGGTTTTGCTTTTACTGACTGTAGATTACTTTTATTTTGCATTGTGTGTATGAGCATTGTCAGCTACCCCATTGGTTGTGTGCGGAAACCCTGGGCCTTTGTGAAGGGATAGAAAACGAAATCAAAACCTTAAAGGGACTAATTCTTTCCAAACAGTTCAGTTTAGAGTGAGTGAGTGTGTGTGTGTGAATAGTGTCTTGCAGTTGTGCTCTGTTTCCTTTTTTCTTATTGATTTGAGCCGACTATACCTGACCTTGGGTTAGTGACTGAGCCATAGGATTGTGTGAGAGAGAGGGAGTGTGTGTGTGCGAATGTGTTATTACATATGAGCAGAGTTGTGTGGATTTATAATAAGACTTTATTCATTTTGTTGCTGATGGAGACAGGTGCACTGTACAGAATGTAATGCTAAACCACTAACGAATGACTTGCTAATACTAATAAAGTCTAAAACAAATGCCATCCAATATCAAATAAACAATACAAAAAAAATCATGGTTGTGATAAAGGCTCTTATTTTTTCAGTTTTTCAGTGGCAGGTGAATAGGATGTGTTTTTCATGTATTTAATACACATGGGCCTTTTTATATCAGTTCAGAAAAGAACCAGTGGCACTTGTGGCTCAGTTGAGAGAGAGAGAGAGAGAGAGAGAGAGAGAGAGAGAGAGAGGACTAAAACAGTCAAAGTGAGTAAAGTAGTCTGAACACGGGACATGATGGCATCATGATTATCAGTGTGTAAAGTCATGCTCATATAAAAATATAGGAACCTTGACTGCAAAATAACTCACAACTGTTCGCCTCCTCAAAGGCCAATTTCTGGCTTATAGCATTTTGCACAACATCTTTAAAAGCACCTTTTTTTTTTAACCCATTGCAGTTTCTGACCTAAGCAGAAACATGCTGATTCTTTAAAAGTCATGAAACTAGGAGCTAAAGATGTTGCCTACAGCTGTACTGATATCCTCTTTAAAAGCTGTCATCAGTATAGGCTGATGGAGAAAGAAGTTATCACCGAAAGCAAACTTTATCCAGAATCTAGACGTTGTGATGTTTGAGGAGCAAATGAAAGTATTTATTGAACCCTTTGCAACAGGAATTGCCCATTTCTCCAGCCTTTTAATTTTACACAATCATTTGGAGATTGTACACAGTACCAGTCAAACGTTTGGACTAGAGATGAAACGGTTACCGGTTTCACGGTAAACCGCGGTAAAATTAATGACAGTTAGTAGTACCGTTTGAACTTTAAAGTATCGTTAAAACCGCGGTCGATTACCACAGTGTGAAAAACTTGCTGTATAAAGTCAAAGGCAGAATCATTCTCTAAGATGCAGTGCTGTGTGGGTGTATATATTTCAGCCTTCTAAGAAGACCAAGTCTGAAGTTTGGTCATATTTTGGGTTTTATAAGAATGCAGAAGGAAAGTTAATTGAAGATGACCATCCTGTCTGCAGACCACACCGAAAGAAAATAGCGGCGAAACACATCAAACCTTACGAGTCATCTTCACTTTAATTTTTAATTTTTAATTTTTAATTAACTTTAATGTAGAAGTCTGTGGGGACTTCGAAATAGAAGAAATGTCATGGTTTGTGTGGTTTAACTTAATCTTATGGTTCGTTAATAATATTATTATTAAAACTGAAGCGTTTACTCTTTAGAGTAAAAAAAACACTCGGTGAATTAGTGGCGAATGGAAACTAAAGCTTTTAACATATATTTCTGTGGAGCAGTGTCTCCAAAATGAGCTCTGAGTTAACAGTCACACAAGCTCTGGAACGAGACGCTGCAAAAATTTTAATCTGCAAAAGCTACTTTTTCTCCTCTCACTTGCAGTGTTTATGTTCTGAGGGGAGTATCTCAAATCACTCAATGTCCCCTACATAGTGTGCTACTTTTCAAACAAACACAATCATCATTAACAAGCAGTTGAGTTTTAAATAGGGAATAACCTACTGTTAGTGTTGATTATAGATGACTTAGTCGAACACTTCATGCACTCTTTTGGGTGAAGGATCTGCTATTTCATGATCCATGAAGTGCACTACATAGGGAAGATAGTGTGCTTTGAGATGGGACTTTGTGCAAGTAAATGCTGTGTGCCGATTTTAGGAAAATAGCAGTTTCCAGGATTAAACTTTACAAGTGTTTTTCTCAGTATTGTTGCACTATTGCAGAGTCTTGTTTAGAGTATTACAAGTATTGTAAGCAATACGAAAGTAATACTACAGATGTATTGACTATATTTTTTAATGTTTATGAGAACAAAAAGTGCATCTTCCTGCCAGTTCTAATGGGTTGAAATAAAAGTTGGTGAACCGAGTTTTTCTGTCAATCAGTATTTATTTATTATTTATTTATTTTACTCTTCAACACATTTGAACAATATCGCAATAATACCGATACTCGCGATAATTTTGGTCATGATAATAGTCATATGAAATTTTAATATCGTTTCATCTCTAGTTTGAACACACCTTTAATTCAGTGTTTTTTTTTCATTATTTAAACATTTTCTGCATTGTAGATTAATACTAAAGTCATCCAAACTATGAAGAAATACATATGGAA
>JAOVVH010000052.1:11977388-11994745 GCA_028566435.1 Scorpiodoras heckelii
CACACACACACACACACACACACACACACACACACACACACAGACACACACACACACACACAGACACACACACACACTCCAGTATGTTCATACCTACACAGCCTCAATCCCATCACTACATTGTCTGTATAGTAGAGTCTTAGTGTTACACACTAGCCAAATATCAGAACGTCAGTCCTACTGTTTAAAGACAGAACAAGTGCCATAGGTATCTGCCATTTATCCTCTTCACAGTCCACTGCTGCCTACTGAGACATCAAGTTAGTGATGTTCTGAATCATCCTAGAGCTCAGTCCTGTTGGAATGAATTTACTGCTTTGACTTGCTCAGCCCAGCATCACTGAATCTACCCTTACACTCATCATTAATTTTCCTTTAAAGGATATATGACATTAAATAACCAAATACAGAAAAAGTCAGAGATGAAAAACAACATATTAAAAAAGTTGAAGGGAGGAGCTTAAGTTGAGGCATCTATAGCCACAAAGCACTTATTCATTTATGTGTCCAAACTGTATCTTAAAGGTGCTTGTCACTAGAGAGGTGAACCAGAGGTGAGCACAGTTTATACTGAAAACAACTTTAAGCCCCTTTCTGGCATACAATACAGAATATACATGGGTTCATTTTTTCAGCAATGTTGGCTTGCCCATTGCTGTAATATTGTTGGGTCCAGCATGTTTATATATAACAGAAAAAAAATATCCCAGAAAGCCAGGACATGACCAATATGCAACGGAAGATGCTTTGTTTTAAACAAAATCGCGAATCATAAGTTGACACTGAGTGATGATATTCTAAAAACGCTATTAATTTACAACAGAATTTGTTGGTTAATTTCTCTCTCTGCACATATGGATGAATCCAACCAATTTCCAGCATTAATACATCATCGTATCTGCCAACGTTATGACTTTTGCTCACATTGGAGTGCATCTGGAACATCTTCAGGAATGCTGGATCTTGACTTTTCTGGAATGACAACTCTGTTTCAAAGAACCAAAGAACCTTTGATCATTACAATAATCTATTCAAAAGCTGTCAATCAACCTCAGTGAGCGGTGGAGCAGAACAGACTTTACTGTTAATATCATGGCATATAAGAACATTTTAACACGCTGAAAACCAAGAAAGAGCAACTTCATTCAGTTTTGCCACAGGATACAACCGTGATTGCTTGAGAAATCCAACTTGCAGCTTAAACAAGACAACACATGTAAAAAACATGTGCAACAATCAAAAATGCTTCAGCTGCAGAAATGACTAAACAGATCGATCACATCTTTCTGTTAATCTCCACATCACATAAATAAATAGAATGTCCACAATGAAATTTACACTGGAATCATGCAAACAAGCATTCACTTGTCCTTGAATATGATAAATGCATTGTATGTTAATGCTGCCAAACATTTGTTTAAAAATATTTTTTATGTTCTCGCCACAGTTTTGCTTTTTAGTATAAGCAGCCTATAATACCCACATAAACACATGCTCAAGTTGGCAATCCAGTGCCCGTGTACTGAGGTGAAGTGTATTCAGGCCAACCCTCTCTATCAGCCAAACAAGTTGGAAAAAGCCCTCCATGCAGCTAAAATTATCCCCCCAAAAGAAGTGTCTGTGTGCTGCGTGCTATGAGAAACAGGTCACAAATCTTGCATTAGGAATGGAGGAGGGGACAAGGTTAGCAAACAGCTCCGACTAAGCTCCCTGCTGTTGGACCAGTATGAGCGTGCATGTGTGTGTACAAGATTGTGAGGTTACAGTGGGCCTTTATGTGCATTGCAGAAGTCCCAAGGGCTGCACTCAATTACTGTGTATTATAAAGAGCAAGAGCCATAACTATTAAGAACTCTGTCATAGCTCCTTACTTCAGTGCTTCAGATAAAGCGTTTGTCTAGCATGCAGAACTGTACATCGTACGACATGCTGCCGGTGTAGGATTAAGTGGGAATTTTTCTTGTTTGTGTTATCTCGTTTTTCACTAGTAAATCTTAAGTACTATTCAAGTGGGATGCGCTCTCTGGCTATATATTTGTTAAGTAATGTTGCCAGAGGATGTCTGTAATTATATGGAAAAATATTTATTTTGCACAGGATAAGCAATCTCTGTTTAAATCACAGAGAAGGGAATGTCTTCACCATGTACCTGTGGCCATTTTATTTACGCTACACACTTTATATTAATGCACGTTGATTGTGTTGTCCTTTATTATAACGATTTGTTAAAGGGTTTTGCTCAAGTTAGCATGTTGCAAATCCATAACATGTATGTAGGCTACAACTGTACTAGGAACTCAGTAATTGTCCTAACACACACATTTTAAATATCATACATATTTTACTGTTTGGTGTCTTGAACTTAGGCAATACTTAGTTTCAGAAAGATTTTAATTGGATATGACAGAAAAGACAGTGTAACCTTTCTAGATGCACAATGCCCAGTCTGATAAAATTACTGATGTGACAGATTAGGATGGGACAAAAATCCCAGAGATACACAGTAATAAATGTATTACCTAACCTTAGCATCTAAAACTAACCTGGTTCGAATAGGGCTTGGGCTCGACTGTGTGCCGCACTGTTCTGCTTCACATCACTGTAGCTGTCTGAGAAAGCCTTAATTGCACAGTGATTATTCCCCTCCGGCCGCACCCTGCACTGAGCATTAGCTATTACTCTGATTAGGCCAAGTTGGCCCATTGCCATGAGGCTCTTCACTGTTTGAACCTCCTTATGAGTGCAATATTCTTATCACACTATTTGAGATCCCCCTAGATGAGTAGTCAACTGCCTAATAACTACAACTACATGGATGTACACTAAGTTGCCAGTTTGTCACATGTAGCAAGAGCATTAGCCATTCAGAGATCAGTTAATCTTAAACTTAAAACAGCAAAAACAAGTGATTAAATTATCTGTGAACCTTTGATATCTGTGAACAGCTGTTGATATTGGGTCCTAGGTTCTACGATCTCCCTCAAATTAAGAGGGTCACCAAAAATCGTGCAAAAAGCAAAAATCTATCATGATTTCTGTGAGGTATCACCAGGGTGATTGTGTTTCATGTGAACAGTACAGGTGTGGAGTTAGCAGTGTGATGGTGTGGGAAATGCTTGAAATAAGGTGGAAAGGGCTGTTTGCAGCAAGACCACTCAGTCATCCAATTTGCATCAACTGTGCAGTGCATTTTTATATGGTATAACATTTCTGCACAGTAACTCCAACCTGGCAATCCTTCCTCAGCTGATCTGATGCTATTCTAATGTCCAAATAAAGTGCAGCAAAATACTAGATAGGTATATCTAATAAACTGGGTACTCAGGGTACATGAAAATGAGTTCTGAACTAGTCCAAAAATAATCCCGGAGCCAGATTACATAACACTTTTAAAGTGATCTAAACTATTACATTACTGATTGCCTAGTTAGTGATGTAATTTGTGACTGGTACTGGATTAAATTTCTTCAGTAGCCTCATCTACACAACACTGAGTGTGCATTAAGGCTGCAGTAAAACTGGGTTCGGAGTGATCTGGTCTAATGTGAAGCTGGGCTGTGCTAATGTGTTTCAGACGAAAGTTTGAACAGGATTATACATGTAATGATAAAGAAACAGAGATAAGTCATGTGACCCCAAAAGTCAGCCTCTGTTTTGGGTCTTGATTTGTTTCGGTAATTACAGGTCTGAACACTGACTGCCATCATTTAGGTAACCAGGGTTTCTGTGCTGAAATCTTACACCTGAGCAGAAAGTTCACAGGATGTGTTGAATCAACTCACACACTGATGAGTGCACATTAGATCACTTCTCCTCTGTGATCTCAGGGGCTAATCTAGAGTCCCTCACTGCTAATCACTATAACTAATCTACTTACAGAATTTCTGCCATGAACTGGACCTTTGCAACCTTGCAAAATAGAAACAAATGCATGGAGTAATCCTTTGGGGCTAACACTACTTTGCTCTAAATAGGTATTAGTGCTAACACCTCATCCATGCTGTAATATCCTGCTAATGTCTCCAAAAGCCCTCCAGCTTATACGAAGAGGGGGAGGACGGGGCCTATGAACCCTGTCCGTATTAAGAAACCTTACTGAGACTATTTAGCAAATACCTGTGGAGGCATGTACAGTAAGAAAAATAGGCAGTTGTCCTGTTTCAGATTTTCCATGCTGTTGACATGGGAATTACATTGACCCTTTCTAGCTCCCACCATAACTAATGATTTTAGGTCTCAGCTTGCAGAATTGAATGCTTCAGATTATGTACAGTCTATTCATCAAACAGAATTATTCCTAACCATCCTTTTCTCCCTCTTTCATGAAGGGTGCAGGGTTCCATGCTTCAAGGAGGCAGAAGTATGGTAATGTGTTTAAAACTCACTTGCTGGGCCGTCCAGTGATCCGGGTGACGGGGGCAGAGAACGTCCGGAAAGTACTGATGGGGGAACACAGTCTAGTGAGTGTGGACTGGCCCCAGAGCACCAGCACTCTTCTAGGACCAAACAGCCTTGCCAACTCCATCGGGGACATCCACCGCAAGAAGAGGAAGGTGAGCTCATTTTCACAAAACCTCCCATATGCATACATACGACCACATGCTCACAAAGAAGTATGCAAGTCACATTAACATTAAGTGTAGGTTAGGTTCTCTCTAACACACACACACACACACACACACACACACACACACACACACACACAAAACGCATCTAACCAAAAATGAATACATTATTATGTGTTCTGAACAGATTTAAATCTGTAAAGATTGACTGGATATCCAGTTGACACTAGAGGTGTGCGACAACAGCGACAACAGACTAGGGACAAAATAAGTTCCCTGAATTTTCTTTTTTTTACTTTCGAGCATACGTGCAGGCACATATGACGGTTGTGGCACAAAGAAAAACTACATACATTAACATGAATCACTTTGTATAAGCATTTAATCTGTTACATTTAGTGATCATCCTTAGTAGCTGGATGGTCAGAGTTATAGTGGTTTAAATTAAGCTGCTTCTTGGTTCATTTTTTTGGATCCAAATACATTTGCAAGAAAATACCAAGGGCAGGTACAAATACAAATACTAACTACACAAATGGGATTAATAATACAGTCCATGCACATCTCTACTAGAGACCAGTCATGAATTTTCCAGTTGAGCAGCAACATTTAGAAAATCTGTGACTCAATCTCCAAACAGACTGTACAGATACAGACAAACTTCTACATTCTCTCAATTACACCCAACTACCATTGGCTTCATGGTGAAAAAAGCTATAATAAAACTTGGTTTACTTGAGTTCTCTTTCTTACTAGTAACTGAGACATAGCAATACAGAAGGCCAGAGAGGGGAAAGGCCTGAAAAAAGAGAGATAGTAGGCCAGATGGAGACAGAAAAGTAAATTTCATTCTCTTTGTCATGTCCCATCCCACTTTGGCCCCAGATATCAGCTCACTAGCAGAATATTCTAAGTCCTCTCTCTTTTAGTCTGACCTATTGTCCAGGGCCAGAATGGCTCTTTTGCTACATCTGATCCCATCCAGGCTAACATGGGCTCGGGTTTCCCTCACACACCTGCCCCATTAAGGGGTCAGAGAAGTGTAATCAGTCTGCTTAATCCTGCAGGCCTGGGGCCTCATGCAAGCCCCACTAATGATCACTAATTAGTCAGCCCGCCTCAGACGCACAAAGACGGCCTTATCTACTCAGAGGCCTGTGGCAGGCTGGAGCTGTGCTAGCCACGTTACAGACTGCGGTGACATTTGTACACACATCCATGTTCAAATATGGAGCAAAGTTTAATAACTCATTATTTATGTACTTATATATGAGCTCAGATATATGCTATGAGCTGAAATTTGACTAGCAATCAAATGCTGGTAGACATATTCCATCACCTTTCTGGACAAATGTGTCATTGATGAATTCCTTGCTTATGTCTCCATTATGTCTGTGATGGAAATTTCCCCCTCAGCACACTTGGAAGCTGTTCTAGGAGTTATGCCAATAACTTGAACTAATCCATCACTAAAGCTACATGAGGAGAGCCTTGTGCTAGTCTGGGGCTTCTAACACTAAACCAACACTCACAACAATAACACAAGCACAGGCCAGGGCAAACCCTAATTCTTCCTGCTTTCCTAAAACCTTTGGGATAGCTTGCCCCAGGCATTCCCTGGAAGCAAATCTGGAATCTCCTGGAAATCCCATGTAGAATTTAGTTGTGAATAGCTGTTGACTGTTTGGAGTAATTGGACAATTCCATAAGGTGCACTCCCTTAAATCGTCTAAACATTTGAATAGAAATGCCAAACTAACCAAATGGCATAAAATACAAATCTTATGTATTTTCAGATTTATTTTCACCTTCAGTATCTTTCTTTGTTCAATGTCTTAGCTATGCTGTCTGGACTACAATCTTCTCTACCTTTCCTTTTTATACTTTGGTACATTTTCAGCCATTATTCATTACTACAATTAAGTGAAAAAACTGAAAGTGTTGCATCCACCGCACTGGCCAGTAGAGGTCAGAGTCCTTTAATCCTACAGTTTCCTGGCTTTTCAGCAGATTTCTCCTTCTGAATAAGGGATTGTGTTTTAGTTCTGAGAGTTAGAGGGGGAGGAGCATGGAGTATAACGTAGTAAGAGTCAGAGAGACACGGAGAGGGGGTGAAAAAAGAAAAAAGAAGAAAGAAGTCTTTACATTCGGCTCAAACCAGCAGCTTTGAGCTGTTTCATATAATTTAAAACATATGGAAATAATTAAGGTGGGGAAGTTTCAGAAGGGGTGTGTGTGTCTGTGTATATGTATAAGAGAACACAAGAATCCCCTCTTTTTGTAATGAAGACAGAGGAGTGGCTTGACTTCTCTCCAGCAAAATATGGAGTGCCCCAAAATCATGTGGGCTGGCATTAGGTGTATTTAACTTGCATCTGTGCTGTAGACGGCAGACATGGTGCTTTCCTCTGGGGAAAAGCAAAGCTCTCAAGCACATGAATAAACATGGAATGCACTATTGAACAGTAATTACACATGGGCCTTAGTGTACAAACCTTAGCTAAACAGGAGCTATTAGTACTTACTTGCCCGTGTACACTCACCTACACCCTTTTACCTTGAAAGAAAGTGACAGTGGTAATTTGGACAGTGATTGAATGCACAGTGGCTGAGCATGGGGGAAGGAGGGGCAGAAGTAATTGAGGTAAGCAGGGTAATTAGGGAATATTGAATACCTAACTTCTACACAGACTGTGAAGTTCACAGACTGTCACGTTTACCGTGATCTCTAAATCTTGATGGCCATTGTTCATTCATTCAGAACAAAGAAGAAAAAGACAAATTAGATCTAATATTAGACCAGCACATAAGGGCTGGATTTAAGAGAGTAAAGAGAGGAGATAGAGCAAATGCCATGTTGCATAGAGACAGTGATAGAAAGTGAGAGATGGAGGGAGGACCTAAGAGTTTTGTCACCGGCTCCAACCCGTCATCTTTACAACTCTGGAAAAGCTGGGCAGAGCCAAGGTATTTGGGGGTGAGATGGCATATAAAAAGTACTATTGTTAGTTGGCAGAGCTGGAGTTTTTAAGGGGGAACATAGATGTTATTTCACCAAACAAACCCGTGCGAATGAGGCACATTTGAAATGCGCTGCTGCAGCCAGGAAAATCTTACCTTCCTTGCACACTCTCTCTCTCTCTCTGCTGATGGAGAAGGAAACTCTCTCTGTCCAGGTCCACTATAATGGAGGGATGGGGAGAGGGAGGCAATTAAAAGTGAAAAGGTCAAAAATAGTGGGGACTTGTGAGTTAATGAGAATGTTCCATGTCCCATGATGAAAGGAAAATAAACCAGTGCTACAGCTGCTGTTGTGTGGCTTCAGGATAATATTTAGATGACATTTCTAACCTTATTTCTTTTGAGCTTGGTTTCAGTTTTTTTGGGCTCAGAGGAATTGGGGAATTGTGAGACATGAAATTTTGAAAAGAGATTCCACACACCTGGTTCCTACTTCCAGAATCCTTAATACATGCCTTTGTATTTATTTTAGACTTCACAAGTGTATTTAAGACACGACTGAGCTGAAATGTTGGCAGTTAAATGTTTCTGTGGAGATTATTCATAATTTAAAGAAGTGTTAGTCAAGGTGGGATAACCCACATGCTCCTCACTGCCAGGTCCCACTTACAGACCAAATTGAGCTCCTAAGCCTGACTGATGAACATTTTTGAAGCATACAGACTTGTCATTTTGTTCAATTTAAAGAGTGTGCAGTGTCTGTAACATACTAACTGGATTAACAGTAGTAACTGAATACACTTTTCCTGTCTGACCAGATCTTTGCTAAAGTCTTCAGCCATGAGGCACTAGAGAGCTATTTGCCTAAGATCCAGCAGGTGATCCAGGAGACACTACGTGTGTGGAGCTCCAACCCAAACCCCATCAATGTGTACCGTGAATCTCAGCACCTGTCCTTTCAGATGGCCATCCGGGTGCTCCTTGGTTTCCGCATTTCTGATGAAGAGATGTACTTCCTTTTCCACACCTTCCAGGAATTTGTGGACAATGTTTTTTCATTGCCCATTGACTTGCCCTTCAGTGGCTACAGAAAGGTAAAGCTGCTGCAGAATCACATCACTCAGTGTGCATTCAATCTAGCAAATAAAATCCTTTGAGACATTAAGCTAAATTAGCTGTCAATCATGATTACAATCCAGTATGTGATGCATGTCTGTGTTTAGGGCATTCGTGCAAGGGACACCCTTCAGAAGGCCATAGAGAAAGCCATCAGGGAGAAGCCAATGAGTACACAGGGGAAGGATTATAGTGATGCCCTGGATGTGCTTCTGGAGAGTGCCAAAGAGAATGGGACAGAGCTCAGCATGCAGGAGCTTAAGGTTGGTACCACTCCTTATTAATCCTCAGATTTAGATGGAGTACACAATGTCCATACTCTTTAAAGTGGGATGTTTAGTTAGCCTCTTCCTGTGAGGCACTGCACGACTATGCATGCAGTATATGGGATTACAATTAAGACTAATCCATTTGAATAGAAATATAGTATAACTGTATAACTGATCTCCAGCCTGCAAAAAGATAAGCCACTTTCCTTAGCAGAACTATGCATTTGTAATTTTAATCAATAATGTTTTGTTTATATATACAGGTATACTTCTCTTGCCACATTTCTATTGTCATCAATATCTTTTCATCATTTTATCTCTCTGGTGCACCAAAACCCACTCCTGCACACCAAATCCCTGGTCTTAAATGAACACCCAGAGTGTTGATGTAACACGTTACAGTGTTTATGTAACTCCAAGTGGGTGTTAATTGAACTCTCTGGGTGTTCATTTAAGACCGGGGATTTTGCTCTGTGCACAACCTTTTTGTGGTTCCTTCTTTGGAGATATTCAGAGAAGCCAAAATGAGAGAGGTCAAATATGTATGCCCAATCCTTGACTGCCATGCTCTGGCATAAAATTATAGCCAACAGCTGATTTCCTTGTTCTTTAGACTTTTCTTTTTTACCATCCTGGGTTAGAGAGGCATGCTGCTTCCTTTTCAGACAGGAACAGATGGGTGGGTTCCTCAGCCCTGTCAACAGCGGCTCACTGGCATACCATGTACACAAATGAAAGCAAAAATCTAACCTGTGAAATGTGGCTGCCAACCCTAAGAGGAGAATGTGTTCTCTGACTCCTTCACAAAATGCATGCGAAGCAGCAAAAGACACCAAAGTTGTGGTCACAGTGATTGATTGCTGCATTGTAGGCCATGTCTTTGTCTGAGGAGAGGGCTGTGTGGTAACTATCTCTTCTCTCTTTATCTGGTCCCTAGGAGTCCACCATCGAGATGATATTTGCTGCCTTTGCCACCACGGCCAGTGCCAGCACCTCTCTGGTCATGCAGTTACTGCGGCACCCAGCGGTTTTAGAGAAGCTGCGTGAGGAGCTGCGCAACTGTGGCCTTCTTCACGATGGCTGCTTGAGCCAGGGCGAACTGCGGCTTGACAGCATCTGCAGCCTCAAGTACTTGGACTGTGTCATCAAGGAGGTGTTGCGCCTCTTTGCACCAGTGTCAGGGGGCTACCGCACCGTCATGCAGACCTTTGAACTTGATGTAAGTAGCAGAGAAGCCATGCTGTGAATTGCTCAAAATGAGTGACACATTAAAGGAAAAAAGTGACTCTGTTATGCTGTGAGATCCATTTAGCTGGAAAGGGCTTTGGGCCCAAGTGGGTTTGGGCCTACTTGTCCGCTTAAGAGGGAAGCGTCAGTCCAAATTAGCACAAAGTTCTGAAAGATGTCCTTGAGCCTATGATAAAATATTTCTATCCTGATGGGCGTGGTCTCATCCAGAATGACTCCACCCACTCCACAGGGCATGAGGCTCAGTGAATGTTTTGTTGAGTATGAAAATGATGTCAATTCATTTGCTATGACCTCTGTAGTCACCAGATCTCAAACTAGACAAATTGGACCATCACCAGCAATTGAGAGAATATATTTTGAAAGAATGGTTTTCATCCCTCCAGGACTTGTAGAATACATGCCAAGCAATTCTGCATTGAAGCTGTTCTGGTGGCACAACAACATACTATTAACATTTACATAGTTTTTTCTTTTAATTTAAATCACCCTTCTGTTCCAACAGGATTCAGTGATAACATGTGAGACAGACTATATGTGTGCTGTTATTATGTAAGACACATTTAAGATATGTGCGAATTATATAGTATTCATCTGAGGTAGAGAGGTCAGCATTTAATCCAGATCCAGCTGTGAAATGTCCAATATTTGCTTCCCATCATAGTTCATTAAATTCAAGAGCTCGGTTACACAGGACTTTTACCTTGCAATTTTCTTAGCCCCTTAATTCAGTGATTATATCTTTGTACTTTGTATGTCCATGGCAAACAGTCTATTCAATCCTGTCAGTCAGAACTGATAAAATGGCTGATGTTTTGAGCCACTTCTAAATAAGTCCCTCTGACTAGCTGTAGTGTGAACTCCCAGAACCAAAAAAAAAAAATCACCAGTTACATCACCAAAAAAAGATGGCAGTCAAAAACTTACTTTATAGTACATGGCAGTGTGAGCAATACACCAGGCAGCATCTGTTTTATGTGTAGGGCAATATTTGACAGAAAGATACTGTCTACGCAGACAAACTGACATTTGCTTATTCACTCTGTCTCTAGTTTCAGAGAAAAAAACTGCACCAAGAACAGAGCAGCATTGATTGAACAGCAGTGAGCAGTCTTTAGAGCATCAGTGCTGCAGAATAACTGCTGCTTTTAGTTTACAGTTATTAAAAAAACAGTTTAGCTAGCTAAAAATACTACTACATTATGTCAAAATTGGTCAAAATTTATCACTGCTTTATTGTAGGTTTTAGAATATATTTAATTGATACTGTATACTCACTGTGTTTTCTTCTGTTGTGTCCTCACCTCTCATACACAGGGTGTGCAAATTCCTAAGGGTTGGAGCGTTATGTACAGCATCCGAGACACTCATGACACATCTGCCGTTTTTAAGGACGTGGCGGCCTTCGACCCCGATCGCTTCAGTGCAGAGCGCAGCGAGGATCGCGAGGGCCGCTTCCACTACCTGCCCTTTGGAGGCGGTGTGCGCTCATGCCTGGGGAAACAGCTGGCTAAGCTCTTCCTCAAGCTGTTGGCTATAGAGCTGGCCGGGGGGAGCCGCTTCGAGCTGGCCACACGGACGTTCCCACGTATGGTCTCCGTCCCTGTGGTCCACCCTACTGATGGCCTCCGAGTCAAGTTCTTCGGCCTGGACTCCAACCAGAACCAGATAATGTCCAAGACAGATGAGATGCTGGGTGCTACTGTGTGAGAGGGGAAAAGTGGAGGAAGTGCATGAGAGAGTTATATTTGACAGTTACGGTTAATGTTGATTTTCTAAGCGGCAAAAATCTAGTGAGTTAAGAGAGACACTCTTCTTTGTCAGTTTCAAGATGTCACTTTTGTTTGCCAAAAATGTACAGTCCTATCTTTTTCTATAAAAATGTAAAAAAGGCATAATAAAAAAAACATAAATGTAATGCAAAGACCATTAAGCGATGCTAAGACCATTAAGGGATGCTGTGAGAAGGAGGGCACAATATAAAAGAATGTTAAAACGAGGACTGGAAGTTTCAAAAAGAAAGAGGGATGTTATATGTGTCCAGCCAAGTAGATATCACAGGGTATGGGCAAGTGTGTGCTCACAGTGAAGTGAGGACATGAAGAATCATTCTTATTATAGCCTGAGGTCTAGTAAAGGAGTATCTTTCAGGGTTTGTGTGTGTATGTATGTATGTATGTGTGTGTGTGTGCACGCTTATTTGGAGGGGTGGGTGGCTTCAGGCATTTAGGAATGTAGTAAAAGTGTAAGCTAGAAAGAATAAGAGGAGGGTGTAATTACTCAGGTGTGTAAGTAGAATAGGAGAACTGTCTAGACTAACCCAGTACTATTTTGTTTCTGTTCCTGCACATAATTGACAATTTATTATCATATTATTACTTCAAACAGTGTGTGCCTGCGTGTCTGAGAGAAAGAGAGAGAATGTAAAACATGCTCAACCTGTGTGTTATTATAATTATTTTGTGTTTTTTTTTTCATTGATGTCACGTTGAATTGTCTCTGTTGTCTCCGTGATGTCAGGTTGCATCAGGTGTATGTGTGTGTCTGAATAGACACGAGACTCTCGAAACAAGCTATATTTTGGGGACAGAGAAAGTTCATGCATAGTGTGTATATGCAGACAAGATCACTACAGAACACAGAGCTTGCAGGCCACCATATTTGCTGCTTGAGAGTCAGGATGTTATTCACATGTCGGAGCAGAGCACTGTCTGGCCTCTGCTGAGAGGGACTGTTCTTTTTCCTGCTGCTCCAACTTGCAACACTATGATGCAAATGGAAAACAAGGTCATTTGACGAAGAAAACATTTGCCGATCATCAGTGTTTTTTTTTTTTTTGTCAAATGGAACCTTCAATGCCACTTCACACGAACTATTTATGTGAGTGACTTGCAGTGATTGAAAGAGAGGGGCACTAGGACCTTTGGTGGAATTAAAAAAAAAAACCTATGGAAGACCTTCATCACTTCTTTCATGTCATAAGAAGGATTTTTCTTTAATAAAACATGCCACTGATCTTTCGGTTATTAATAATTGAATGAAATTAAATTAAATCTGCTGCTTCAGATGTACCGCTTTCTAACAGGAAGTAGATAGCTACGGTAGTGTGCAAGTGAAGTTTGCCTGTTCTACATGCAAATGCTGATTGTGTAGTCAAATAGCGATTGGGAAATCATTGCATTGTTTAATATTGTAATATTATTACTATTAATATTATTGTGATAAATATTATTTTAAGTGTTATTTTTGTTATATTTCAGAATAGAGTTCTAGTATAAATAAAGTTTGTTGGTAAATATTGTTATATTTAGAATGACATGAATGGCAGTTATATTGTAAACAGTGTTTAAATGTTAATATGATTTTACATTATTGTAATTATTCTATTATCATTATTACCATCTTTGCATTTAGTTTATATTAATAAACACAGAAGCACTTGTGGGGTATGTTTATATTGAGTGCCATGCGACTACATGTTGATTATTGAGGTTGTCTGTACATAATATTTTATTTTCGTTTTACAAATCCACACTTCACTTAGTTTAAATATGAATGTTTTATCTCCCTTTTCTTTTTTTGTTACAACGATTCTTAAATGTACTTGGCAATTTTATAAACCCCTGTAATAAACTATAATGTGAAAATCCACTACATGTGACTTTTATTTGCTGTTGTAACTCATATTGGGTGGCACAGCGGAACAGCGGGTAGCCTTGCCGTCTTATAGCTCCAGGGGCTGAGTTCTAAGCTCGGGTTGGGTTACCGTCTGTGTAGAGTTTCACGTTCTCTCTGTGTCCATTTGGGTTTCCTCCTACCTCTCAAAGCACGTAGCTGTGAACGCCTGTGTGAATGTGTGTGTGTGCATGGTGTTCCATGCAGGCTGCATTCCCAACTCAACAGTGTTTATGTAATAAACTCCAGATTCACTATAACCACGATCAAGATAAAGTGGACACTGAAGGTGAATTAGGAAAAAGATAGAACTAATACTTGTTAATGTTGATTATTTTCCTTGACACAAATATATAACCTATTTAGAAAAGAACAAATCTTTTGCATGAACCAAAGAATGAGGCTCCCTGGGAAGTTTTTTTTTTTTTTTTTTCCAGCATGCAACACAAGTTTTTGATTATGATTAAACACAGTTCAGTTGTCAACCACAGTTATTTGTCATTGTCCCACATTAAGCGGAGACCACAGAACACTCTTTTTATGATCTGTGGAGAAACCTTGCTTTCAGTTAATGCTTGTTTTGAGACAAAGAAAAATGTGATTAATTGTATTGCTTAGCTTCCTTTCATGCTGTGTCATATTGATGAACCAGGGTCATTCATGCACATGAAGGTACATTTTTCAGCATATAGACTGTCTACAGTCGAATGACATCACATTTCCTCCATAATGATCTGTTTAATTGTCACTGCAGGCGCACACACAAACACTGACTTCCTCTCCCTTTCAAGCGGAGCGGTGCAGGGAACAGCCACAGAGCACAGTTCAGCACACAACAGCCAAATCCAATAGAAGCAAGATGTGTCGACTGGCACGTTCACATCAGAGTTGGTACACAGAAATGATTGGAAAAACACCCACACGGCCACAATTTGTTGACATTCACTTTTTTTTTCCTTTAGCACAGAATGTACTACAGGCTGCCTGGTTATGAAAACAGTATGCAAATACAGTCACATGTGAGCAGAAACGGTGATAGCATTTCTTGTATATTATATGTAAGCAATATCACACTTGAGGTCATGCTGTTATACTGAACATCAGAACAGCTGTGATTTGATCATCAAATTCAGTCATAGTTAATTACAGCCGTGCTGATATTCAGTATAACAGCATGACCTCAAGTGTGATGTTGCTTTTATACAACAGATCTACTATTTATTAGTTAACAGTAATAAGCAAACACAGACAGACAATTTGTTTATTTAATCATTTATTTGGCTTCACCAACACAAATACTTCTGTGTCTGGACTGGGACTAGACTGTTGCCAAGCAACAGAAACATTTTCCTGAACACTAGCTTGCTACTTTGTGTAGATCTACATGTCACTGCAGAAATAAATTATAAATAACGTTTCATAAATAAAATGTAATACACTTAATTTAAATGTTATTTGTGGAAATATGTTCATCTTTGCAGTACAGTCTAAGATAATGATGGTTAATAAAGGCTAATTAATGAGTAATAAAACACAGAATGTAAAGTTGAGTGGTACATGTATAGTTAAAAGTCCCAGTGCTGTTATACTCTAACATCAGAACTCATGGAATGTCTTTTGTCAAATTATTGAGTTGGAAATAACTGTTGTATAAGAATCGATATTATTTGCTGGTTACTCCCCCTTATTCCTGAAGCTAACGCTGGAGAAATCATTATGGGTGAAATTTCCGGGAACTAGCAGAACTGACCGTAATAGCTGATGTCAGATGGAGTGTGTTTCACAGAGCTTTCTTTACATTTCTGTTGTGTACTTTCTTTTTTTGCTTGTTAGTTTTTAAAACATGTTGTAGTATAACTGTGTGGATTGTGAAAATGTCATTACAGAGTGCTGAGAGAACTTGCTCTGTTTGCGACTGTACAAAAATTAAACAGGAGGGTTAGGATCACAGACACATTTATAACAGGAACGTATCTATCCGCGATGAACTCAGTGAAGTTTTCACTGTCTTAAGTATCTAAACTTAAAGAACACCTCCTCGTATGTTCAGAATGAGTTTTTGTTTTAGGTATTTAAACACAAATATACATTTAATGTCTTTTGCTTAAGGCTTTATTTACAGTACATGTGAATAAGTTGCTTTACATTGTGCTAGTACTAGTATTTCTTTCACTGATAAATTTATATACCATTTGTGTACAAGGTACACCAGTTGTGTCATGCCTTCACGTCGTTCTCTCATTCCTCAGTAAATGAAGACGGAGATGATCACATGATCAAGTATGAGCTTTTGAAATGATTATGACCTACATTATTTATTTTCCTTAACACTATACGTTTATCAACCTCAGCATAAGTGCTGACGTCACCAGTCCCAGCTGGATAACAACAAGTAACCAGGACGAAAAATTCATGCAAGGAATCATGGGAAGCAGGAATAAAGTGGATATAATGCCTTCATCACTTAATTAAACTTTACTGGATAATGTTGAAGTGATAGAGTACATAACCAAATCCACATGTTAGCTGTACAAATGTGAGACCTGTAAAATGATATAACAGATTAATCTTCTGTGTAGTTAAAGTATGACTATTATAAGTAGTATAAGTAGTCAAAAATAGGTGGGAGTAGGGGGGTGATAATGACCTCAAGGGGCCAAGAATTGACAGGAAGGCTTTGGCAAAAGAAAACAGAAACTGTTGGAAACTGTATTCCAAAGTCTCAGATTTCAATGAGATCAATGATGATGATGATGACTATAATAGAGATTTTTGCTGTTATTGGCCGAGATCACAAAACAGAGAACGAATGTTCTGTGCATGACAATTTTTACACTTGTACAAAACTAGAAGAAATCTTGAGAGAAAAGTCACAGCAAATCAATACAAAGCTCTTCTGACTGAGCACACTTATCTTATGACAAAATGTTTCTCAGAGCAGTGCTCTCTTTCAGGATGTTGGTGCCCCCATCCACAGGACACGAGATTTCACTGAATGGTTTAATGAGGATGAAAATGTAAATCATACTATGGCCTTCACCCTCAACAGATCCTAAGCCAGTTGAGCACGTTTAGAGTGGCATGCTAGTCATCATTCTAACATCATCATCATCACCATCATCATCATCATCATCATCAGAACACAAGCTGAATTTTAGTTTTGCCTTTTTAATAAATTTGCAAAAATTTCTAAAATTCTTTTTTGACTTTTTCACAATGGGGTATTGAGTGCAGATTGATGGGGGAAACCTGATTTTTCATTTTATATATATAAACAATATATTACCAAAAGTATTTGCTTGTCTGCCTTCACATGCATTTGAACTTGAGTGACATCCCATTCTCAATCTGTAGGGTTTAATATGATGTCGGCCCACCCTTTGCAGCTATAAAAGCTTCAATTCTTCTGGGAAGGCTTTCCACAAGCTTTAGGAGTGTGTTTATGGGAATTTTTGACCATTCTTCCAGAAGTACATTTGTGAGGTCAGACACTGATGTTGGACGAGAAGGCCTGGCTCACAGT
>JAOVVH010000052.1:12004761-12015269 GCA_028566435.1 Scorpiodoras heckelii
CACACACACACACACACACACACACACACACACACACACACACACACACACACACACACACACACACACACAGGTTTGCCATGCTATCCTTGTTAGGACCAATTATTGACAATAATTTATTGTCAGTATACTCACATCTAAATGCAACTCTAACTTTACCTCAGTACCCGAAAGGACACCTTTTGTCTCTTTTAGTATTTAGTGTTTTTGTAAAAACATTCTATGTGGGAACATTAGGTACCCTTCAAGATATAAAAACAATAAAATAATATCTAAAATAATTGACAATAAATTAGCCATGATAAATGACCATTGCTGACAAAGATTTCAACATGAGGAGATTTTTAAAACATACACAATATATTATATTACATTGTTTTACTGCAAAAGTATCTGGAAGTCTGAAGAAATTGAAATAAATTTGTTTACAAAATAATACGCATCATTTTTGCGGCTTTTTGGGTAACAATGTTTTTTTTTTGGTGATTAGCTGTCTTAATTCAAGAAATATCAGCAAAGACTAGCAAATCATCTGCAGCTCTTAATAATTCCATCTGGTAACTGACAGTTCTTAAAAATATTGTGTTTATTATTTGTCATGAACCATGAGGAGATGTGATATTAGAAAGGCATTCACATATTTCTTTATTGTATTTTAAATTAGATTTTGGTTGATCAAAAAGCTAAGAATCCCTCAGGGTGATTACGGGCCAAACAAAACTCTTGAAACTGTTACAGATTAAAAAATAATAGAATGAAAACATCCAACCTCCCTAAATGATGAATAAACTACAGCCATTATGTGTTTATCAGGTCCTGTGCCTTTTTGATTAAAAGAGACTTCAAAAACTCCAGCCATGGGACATCCAAAACGAATAGCCAATAAGTCTGGAGTCTAGCCTGGGGTCTGCTCTCCTGAAAAAATAATCTGATGAGTCATTCCAAGCCTCTGGCTTTAATAGTGGTTCTGATTGTTAAAAATAAACTCTCCTGGGCTTATGAAATCTGATTGATTAATACAGTTTTAAAGGCAGCACTGAAGCCTTGGCTGAATTAAGTTTTCATTAATGTGGTTGCCTCCTTCGCTGGCAGGTGTCTTTAGAGAGGCTTTTTCTCTCTGTACTGGAAACACATGTTTTATATCCTTGCTCCCCAATGAAGTTATGAAATATTATGTGGTTCTGAGAGGGAGCAAAACTTTTGTTTAGATGAGGGAGTGAATTGAGTGCTGGGTCTACATATTATAAATTGAAAGATGATGAGACAGGAGGATAAAAGGCAGAGGATGGAGGATAAGAATTGTCATAGAGAAGGGAAAGGATGGCATAGGAAAACAAGGGAGGCTGAAGACAAAACTGTAATGCACAGGAATAATAGCAGCTTGAGGGAATCACGGATATGGGAGGGAATGGAGAAGCAGAAAGCTCAGCAGTTCCATCCAGTCATGTCAGTAAGCGCCAATCTGAATCCTGTAATTGGTTTCATATTTGGGTGCGTACAGTACACCAGTATGGATCTGCAGGGAGCTGTCATGCTGACCAGCCAGCCAAAGGTGCTTTTGCAAAGAGGAAGGAGTGAAAAACAGGGAAGTATGAAAAAAGGGGGTGTGGAGGAGGGGCTGTGTTAACCTGAGAAAGTGCTCTTGATCTTTGCTAGGCTCCTGATACTGGAGACCTCCCATGGGTCTCTACAGGAACTCTCCTTCACCTCTGTGTAGCTTCCACCTTTACTGATCCTGTCTACTGATGCACGCACACTCACTTGTTTGTAGCCATCCACTAAAAAAGAAGCCCAGAGGGATTGGATCCAGATGATCCATACAGAGACACAAGGAGACATATTGAACACTGACTTGAACTCATCTTCATCTTTCTTTTTCATCTGTGATCTTTTATAGGTCACTACATTGGAGAAACACCATACTCTCTGAGTACGTTTTCTCTGAGTTGGCCTGGTAAAAAACACATTTTTTGCAATGTTTGATGGAATACAGAATGCATGTGGCCACTTAAGGCAGGGACGTTAGCTGTTGCTATATTTTGATGAACTAGTTTGTAGACTAGGCTCCCATCCGGCTAGCTTTCAGTGTGAGAAAATGTAATTCATATTAACTTATCAGTGCAACACAATTGTTATTTCCTGTTAAAAAATGCATCAGTACAAATAAGTAAATAATAACTTTTAAAAATAAATCAATATTTTGTGGGAATACTGTGGTTTCATGCAGCACTGCACTGCTGTACGGCTCATCAAATGGACGCTTTTGACTTAAAAGATCTTTTTATTTTGAGATGTTGTACACACAGCAACCAATCACAATATGTCTTATACAATGTTTGGCATAGAGATTTGAATTACTGCAATGGTTTAAATGTTTTCTGTTTTCTGTGGCTAGTGGTTAGGCATTGTCTACATTAATTAAGACAAATTATATAGCCATAGACCTAATATAGATAGAATTATGAATTATATATCCTAATCTTACATCAAATCTACTCCAAGATCATCATATACACACACATGGAAACACACAAAAACAAATCACACATAAATTTCTCAGTGTACCCTTGGCCATATCTTGATCTCATTTTCATCATTAATGCCCATATCTTGATCTCATTTTCATCATTAATGCTACCATATTACTTTATTAATGTACTATACTCTTTGTACGTGAACATGTTTATTAATACTCATGATTATGCTTAATTTAGAACAATATATAATAATGCAGTCCATTTTTGACACTTAGTGAAGAACCATTCTTGAAAACAACAGTCAATACTGTGTATAGAAGCATACTGCATTGTATGGCATTTGTTTTAACTGTTACAATATGTTATAAAATAATCAGAGTTTAGTTATGGGCATGCTTTTGTTACTGGGTGGATGGTCATTTTTATATAATGTGTTGAAACATTCCTACAACACTGCTGAATTGTGAATCTACAACCAACATTTCTGGTTGTAGAAATGTTAATAGTAATATTTGCATAATGTTAATTTTTGCCTAACTGGAACCATTATAAAAAAACTGTAAAATTGTAATATGTAAACCATTATTACAGGTGTTGTTAAGGTCATTAAAGGAATATGTTTTATTTTTCTGGAATAATGAATTTTATTACACAACAGCACAGTTGCACTACTGAATTGGTCAGAAAGTGAGAATAATAATGTTCCAAAACAGTAAATGTCACAGCTACATCTGCTACTCCTAACCGTCAGACATAGGACTTCGCTTCCCAGGAGCCAGTATGGCCACCACCTGCTCACTCACCTTGCAGTGTACCACACTTTGTCCTTGTATTTGTCATACTGAAGCTTGTTTGTCTCCTGCTTGCTGGTACATCTTGGTTATTCTGTTTGCTTTTTTTTTTACCCTGATTAGTGGACAATGTTTTGGATTGGTAAATAAACTGTTTTATCTGTGACTGCATCCACATCTGCCTACCTTTTGTGACACAATACTTTGCTACCAAATAGATGCAGCAGATTGACAGGATAACTGGGGTGTTAGCTTTCCGGGGACACTTAATCTAGCAACCCCATGCCTCCACCTGTTGCCTGACCAGACAAGTATTCTGGTAAGCCAAGTTCATCAGGATGCATGCCCAGCTGTAGAGTACAAACTGTACCTCTTCACCATAGCTACAGAATGAAGGAATGAAGCTGCATTGAAAACAGTATACTGTAACTTGTATCCTGACCTAGTTACCAAGATCACCTGCCGAGATCAAAGTGTTTCCGTCAACGAGCTCACTGATCTCTCTATCCACCTAGACTCCTAGACCTAGCTCCTTAAGTTGTCCTACCCTTCCACCATCTGAACCCATGCAACTTGGGAGAGACAGAGAGATGTAGAAGAGGATGGTTGGCTTTTACAGCAGAGAGGCCACATATGCCATAGTTGCATAACACCCCATGTGATGAATCCCATTCCTTCCCCATCTTCTCAATCATTTTCCCTTTATGTGTTGATCAAGAACTTGATCAAGAAATTCTTGTCCCTCCTAGCTCTTGTCAACTCCTGCACCACAGAAAACTTTTTAGATCAAGCCACTGCCAAGGAACTACAAATCCCTATCATCAAGTTATCTCACCCATGTCACATTCAGGCCATCAACAGAAGACCCATAGGCTCTGGAATTGTTTCATTTCCCACTACCAAATTCACCCTCCCAGTAAGAGGCCTGCATCAGGAGATCACGTTCTACATCACTCAGTCAAAACGATATCTCGTTTAGGATTCCCTTGGCTACAGAAGCATAAGCCCCTCTTCTCATGGAGCGAAAAAGACATGTAAAATGGTCACCAAAGTGCCATCAAGGGTGCCTCATCTACCCCAGCCCCATTTACAGAGCCACCTCTGTCAAGAGTGCCACATTCACATCATCAACCTTTATCCCACCACGATCTGTTAGGAGTGTTTATCAAGACCAAGACCAGCCATTTACCTCCCCATAGACCACTCCCCCTGAGGAAGAATCTATCCATTGTCTCAGGCAGCACAAGCTGCCATGGAAGAATACATACAGGAAGCACTGGCCCAAGGGTACATAAGAGATTCAAATTACTGTGAAATATGGCTGTCCATTACCCCCACAGCACTAGAACAACTTCAAGAAGGGAAAATATTCACCAAGCTAGAACTGAGGAGTGCCTTTTACCTGGTCTGAATCTGGGAGGGAGACAGGAAGACAGCTTTCAGCACCATCATTACAAATATTTGGTCATGTCGTATGGGGTATCCTTGGCACCAGCTGTGTTCCAGAACCTAATCAAAATGTCCTGCGGGACATCTTAGTCATAACCTACATTGATGACATTTTAATTTGTTCCTCATCTTATGAGAGTCATGCTCCCCATATCTGCCGAGTCCTGACCCACCTGCTAGAAAACCAGTTATGAGCCAAAGTGGAGAAATGTGAGTTCAGTGTCTCTTCCATATTGTTCTTGGGCCATGTCATAGGTCTGGATGGGGTCTCCATGCACTGGGGAAAAGTGCAAGCAGTTCTAGCCTACAACTAAGACAGTCAATGAGCTACAGCAATTTCTGGGGTTCACAAACCTCTACATAAGGTTCAACTAAAACTTCGTATCATTGCTGGACCCCTAACAAGTCTCATAAAGAAGGGCCCCAGACTCTTGGCATGGAACTCCACAGCCAAAACAGCCTAAAGTCTAAAGTCTCCAGTCTAAAGGAGGCCTTCACCACAGTGCCTGTTCTACAACATCCTGATCCTAGTAAGCAGTTCATAGTAGAGGTTTATGCCTCAGAATCTAATCTAAATCTAAACTGGAGTTGGAGCTGTTCTGTCCCAACACTTCGGTGACAAACCCAAGTTCCATCCAGTGGCCTTGTTCTCCCATAAATTGAACCCTGCTGAAAGAAACTATGACATTGGCAACCATGAGTTCTTAGCAGTCAAGCTTGCTCTAGAAGAATGGAGACACCGATTAGAGGGTTTGACATGGCCATTTGTCATCTTTACAGATCACAAGAACCTAGAATACCTGAGAAAAACCAAGAGACTGAACTCACGACAAGCCTGATGGTCACTATTCTTCTCCAGGTTGAATTTCATGCTTTTATATCATCCAGGATTGAAGAACACCAAGGATCATTCCCTGTAGTGTATTCATGCACCAGAAACATCCACTGAGTTGGACGAGTCCATCCTGCAACCAACCTGCTTTGTCCAGGCCATAGACTGGGAGTTGGATCACGAGATCCAGAGGGTACATCAAGAACCACAGGCTGCCTCTGGTCCCACAGATAATACCTGGCTTCTGGACACACAGGTACCCTCAAAACCTTCCACTTGATCTGAGCGAAATACTAATGGTCTTCTGTACATACTGATATGTATGTTCGAGCAACATGTACAACACCGGAGACATCATGAGACACCACCTGATACAAGATACTCCTGCTGAGGGTGGCCCCACATGGACGGCCTGGAGTTTGCCAGAATGGACAGCTTAAAGAAACTCAGTGTATTTACAGCTGATGTCTGCAGCCTTTCCATGATGTCTAGGACTGTTTGCCATGGACAGTTTTGGACTTTATCAGTCAAATCTCAATCACTGAACAATTTATAACTTCAACTGTGTAGACTGGTTAATTTTTTTATATACTTATTTATTTATTTTTACTATATAGCACACAGTTATAGAAAAGATTATTTATTATCGCACTTTCACATGCCACCCAAATGAGGATGGGTTCCCTTTTGAGTCTGGTTCCTCTCAAGGTTTCTTCCTCTTAATTTCTAAAGGAGTGTTACCTTGTTTTTCCTCGTCACCATCGGCTTGCTCATTTGGGATAGCAGTAAGGGATAAAACCTACAAATTATGTTAGGATTTTTTGTCTTTGTAAAGCTGCTTTGGGACAATGTCCATTGTTAAAAGCATTTTAGAAATAAAAATTGAATTGAATTGCATTGAATATTAACCAATTTGTTGCCTCTTGCTCAGATTGTTCCAAAGTACCCTGTGCTCTGCTTGCTGGGAAACTACTGCCATTGCCCATCCCACAGTGCCCCTGGTCTCACTTGGCTCTTGACTTCATCACTGGCCTACCCAGATTTTACCCAGATTACATACAGTAATATTGTCATTATGACTATTATTGATAGGTTCTCCAGTCTATCAGATTGTTTTTGTTGCCTGGGTTCCAATTGGCATTTGAGACAACAGAGCTATTATTTAACCATGTTTTTTGTTACGTTTTACTTCCAGATGTGGTGAGTGACTGAGACCCCAGTTTAAATCTCAGGTATGGGTGGATTTCATGGAGAAGTTTGGGATTTCAGTCAGCCTCACCTGTGGATACGATTCACAGGCCAGTGGGCAAGTTGAATGGGCCAAGCAGGGGATCAACGAGTACTTACACCTGTTCTGTGAAGACAACTAGGATGACTGGTTTCATTTTGCCATGCCATGCTTTGAGAGTGCTAAAAATTCACACCAGTGGTGCCCAATCTTATCCACAAAGGGCCGTGTGGGTGCAGGTTTTCTTTCCAACCAAGCAGAAGACACACACTACTGAAAGACAAGATCCACTGATTAGATCTGTTGATTAAAAGCAGGTGGAATGAGGTGTGGCTCCTGCTTGGTTGGGAGGAAAACCTGCACCCACACCGGCCCTTTGTGGATAAGATTGGGCACCACTGCTTTCCACCAATAGCCTGACCCCGTTCCAATGTGTCCTAGGTTGCCAGCCACCTCTGTTTCCCTGGGGGCTTCTGTCACAGCTCCGTCTGCTACTCCTAACTTTCATACACACGACTCCACTTCCAGAAGACTTCACGGTCGTCCAACATGGCCACCATGCGTCATGTGAAACCACTTCGTGTTTCTAGCTCTGCTAAATTCTAATGCAACACACCTGCTAATCACCGCCTATTAGGCCTCAGTATAAAAGGACTCTCACATGCTCACACACCATGCAACATATCACACAGTGTCCTTGTGCCTGTCATACTAAGCCTTGTAGAAATTAAATTGTTAATTCTACATTAAATATAGCTATAAACAGTTAAAAAAATACAGTATGTTGGTCTTTAACAAATAAGCAGTCATTAGCAATGACAAACTATTGTGGAATAAAAGGACTGATTCTAACAAGGCATACTGAGGAATGAAACATGAAACACAGGGGGTGCTGCTATTGTAAAATAATCATTTGTGGGATGGTAACAGTAACTCCTCTTGACTTTGTGCCCCGTTTTTTTTTTTACTCCTTATATATTCCTTGCTATTCCTGTGAAATACATAGTGAATGCTCTAATAACATGTGCTGTTAGCTGAGATAGACCAAACAAACTTTAAACCTCTGTTATCACCAGCCACTATCAAACAAAATCTTGGTAAAATACTGTGTAGTGATTGAGCATATGTAAAAAGGATGAGATGTTTTATCCTGACTCAGACACAAACACCTATCAGGGAGCTACAGTGATGAGATGTGTCCTCTTCATAATCTTTCCATGCTGTCATTGGGATAACTGTTTTCTTTTCCACTGCATAAAACATGACCTCCATTCACTCTTTGCGCGCACACACACACACACACACACACACACACACACACACACACACACACACAGGTTTGTACTGCTATACTTGTAAGGACTTTCCATTGACATAATGTTTACTGCAGCTAATTAACGCTAACCCTAACTCAAACCCTAAGCCTAACCTTAACCTTAAGGCAAGTTTTTGGCTCTTTTTTGTTAGAAGCTACAACGAAAACAAACTTTTTCTTTATGGGGATCAACAATATGTCCTCACAAGCTCAAAAATATCAGATTTTCCTATCCTTAGGTAGACCTTTAAAAACATGGCACACACACAGACACACACACACACACACACACACACACACACACACATACACACACACACACACAGGGAGAGAGTTCTACTCATTACATCACCTATTTTCACTGCAGAAAGTTGATCAGAACTGTATTCTTGCCTTAAAATGACCTATGTGTAGAACATTAACAATAAAATACACATGGAATTTGCTTTTAAGCTTGAAAGCTTGTAATGAATGTGACGTGACAGTGAACTTTTCCACTGCAGTTAACGCATTATTTGTGGGCATGACAGCTTTATTATTATACTAATCAATAATCAGTAAATGTTCACCATTTTAAGATGTACTTGTGACTAAATAACTTTATTAGTTTTGTTTATATCATACCCATGTGTGATCCATTTCTAAGTGAGAGAGAAAATGAAAACATTCAGACCCCTGAGGTCACACAGATGTACTCTGAACTCATCATCCAAACGGCACTGCATGAAGTTTCATCACTGCACCATGGGATGTGAATCATTCTTAGTTCACATCACACCAGCATTTAGGAGCAAAGTATCCTCCAGCCACAACCTGCATGCCACTGACCCAAATAAGTGTCTTTGTTTTCACACCTCAGTCCGTAACCCTACTATAAGCCTATTAGAAAGTGACAGAGAAGGCTGTCACCAGTCAGTACTAGATTTACAATGGTCTGTATGTTTACTGCATCCTTATTGTCAGCTTAATGATAAGGGACACATTGAAGCAAAATGAAGAAAAGCCCTAACAGCCCCTGATGATCACTCATCATCAGTCAAAGTCTGCCATGTCTTTAGTGTGCAAAGTATTTAAATGTAATTGCCAAACATACATGTTTCTCTACTCTCCTGAATGACTCACTATCACAATCACAGCCACTGGTGATTCAGTGTCATGCTTGACTGAAAGAGAAACAGAAACAGAAAATGCAATATTAAAAAACAAATCCAATCAATCTATCTAACAGGAAAGACCTGGTCAACAAGAAAGACCTGCCAGTCACCTGTTCCAATATTTTTGATAATGGGTTCAAAAGGTGACATGTTCTAAGCTGTTTAACACAACCAGATGTAAATAACAGGAAATGAATGCTGCAATTCTGATCTATTGTCATATTCAATATTATATCCATCCTTTGATATCAAACCCAAATGTCTTGGGTGTATAGCAAATACAAAAGAATTGGTCTTGCTGCTCCAAGACTTTTGGAGGTTACTGTTTTATTTCTAAACATAGTAAATTAATCATTATTTAAAGCCCATAATCTCTCTGTGCTCGTCTGACAAATATTTTTATGAGTGGAGACCATAACTAATTCCCATCTCTACCCCAATCCTACACCAACTACCAGTTGTGGCAGATGTTTCATAAGAAAATGCTTCCGAAGTCTTATATCCTGCTTGTATGTTTCTAATTACCAGATAAAATAAATAAATAAATAAATAAATACTTTGCTCATGTCCCAAGCACAATGGATAGCAAACATTATGGACCTTTTCCAATCTGATTGTTTCTCAGACTGATGCAAGATGTGCGTCATATCTCCATGTCTTCGTGAAGGTCTGTGATTGTACGCAAGCTTATGCAGTGAGACTGCTATTACGTGGCAGGATGTGCCATATCTGTCCAAGTGTGTGAACCGAATGTCTGTCTAATGCGTATTGTAGCTCTTCAAGGTCTATAGATTTTGCATCATCAACAATAAATCTTTTGTAGACTGTAGACCATGTGAGGAGGAACAAATGGACTGGACTGAGAGAAAGAGGGGAAAGACAGAGGGAAAGTTTTGTGAAGAATGCTTGGCTGATCTGTAAGTAATTTGGCGGTGGTGCTGGTTTGGTTTATTCATGTCTCTCTGAGCCCTAAGGGGGTTTACATCCAGTTAAGCCACTGTGAGGCAGAGCTGAGAGGAGGGATTTCTCAGAACTGAGAAGCAACTAGGGAATAGGAGAGCATGGGAGGGAGGAAGAGAGAGAGAGAGAGAGAGAGAGAGAGAGAGAGAGAGAGAGAGAGAGAATACATAGTACATACTGTACGTTCATATTTGTATATCTGTGTAGAAAAGGTTATCAAAAGTCAAAAAGTCAAAAATTTATTTATATAGCGCCTTTTACAATGGACATTGTCTCAAAGCAGCTTTACAGAATTTGAGATT
>JAOVVH010000052.1:12084070-12100410 GCA_028566435.1 Scorpiodoras heckelii
ACACACACACACACACACACACACACACACACACACACACACACACACACACACACACACACACACACAATGCATTCGGAAAGTCTTTCACTTTTCACATGTCTTTTACTGAGGAGAGGCTTTGTCTGGCTGCTCTGCCATAAAGCCTAGATTGGTGGAGTGCTGCAGTGATTGGTGACCTTCTGGAAGTTTCTTCCATCTCCACAAAGGATCTTTGGATTGGGTTGTTGGTCACCTCTCTTACCAAGGCCCTTCTCCCTTGAATATCTGGTTTGGTGGGGCAGCCAACTCTAGGAAGAGTCCTGTTTGTTCCAAACTTCTTCCATTTAAGAATTATGGAGGTCACTGTGCTCTTGGGAACTTTCAGTGCAGCAGAAATTTTTTGTAGCCTTCTCCATATCTGTGCCTCCACACAATCCTGTCTCTGAACTCTGTGGGCAGTTCTTTCCTCCTCATGGCTTGGTTTTTGCTCTGATATGCATTGTCAGCTCTGAGACCTTATATAGACAGGGGTCTCACACACTCAAAAAAACAGACAGAGGCATGTTCACCACTGGGTCATATCACCTTTTCTTTTACTTATACTTTTTAATCGTTTGGAAATTGAAGATACAAATTTTTGCCGTTGTGCAAGTTGAATTTTTGCCCATTCTTTCTGTGTACAATACTTGAGCTGTGAAACAGTCCGTGATCACTGTTGTCTGATTCTCCTCTTCATGATGCACTATACATTTTTAGTAGGAGACAGATCTGGACTGCAGGGTGGTCAGTCAAGTCACGCTGTTGTAACTCACGCAGAATAAGGCCTGGCTTTGGCCTGCTGATATAGACCTGTAGTTCCTTGGAAAAAATGTTGTCTTGACAGAAACATATCTTTTGCCAAAATACCACTATAAGCCTCCACATGAATGGTACCTTCAGACATATACGTATATGCAGATCACCCATGCCGTGGGCACTGATGCACCCCATGCCATCACAGATGCTGTTTTTTTCACTTCCACAGTGAAAACAGTCTAGATGGTCTTTTTCATCTTTGGCACATAAAATCCAACGTATGTTTTTTTCCAAAAACAAGCTGAAACGTGGACTCATCTGACCACATAGCACACTTCCATTTTCTTTCGATCCATCTCATATGTCTATGGGCCCAGAAAACCTGCAGGTGTTTTTGTTCAAAATTAACATATGGCTTCCTTTTTGCATAATAGTTTCAGGTTGCATTTTCTGATACAGCAATCGACTGTGTTAAGAGACAATGATTTTCCAATGTACTCCCAATCCCATGTGGCTACATCCATCACGGAGGCATGATGGTTTCTCAAATCTTTTCATGATTGGTGAAAGACCTCAATTTTTTGCAATCATGTGCTGAGAAACATTGTATTTGACAATTTTCTCATCAGGTTTAGCACAAAGTGGTGAACCACGACCCATCCTTGCTTGCAAGGACTAAACCTTTGGTTCCTTTTATAGTCTTGATGACCTCAACTGTTAGTTAAACTGTTAATTGTGAAACCTTCCTATGTTACTTGAATATGCTTTTCAGTCTTATTTTGCCTCTGTCCCAATTTCTTTTTCAGTGTGTTGCAGTCATCCATTTCTAAATGTTTATAAACAGAAATACAAATAGAACTAAGTTTGTCATTGAAAATACTGAAAACATTTTCTTTGTCCTTTTATCTGTTAAATAAAGATTCAAGTGAATTAACAAATTACAGATTTTAGTTTTGATTGCATCTTTAGAAAATGTCCCAACTGTTCAGGAAATGGGGTTTGCATACGCATGTACTGTACATGTCTATGTAATGAAACATCTTGTAATTGTTTCCTTTTTTGTTTTGTATGTAAAAGAACATTTGAAGGTTTCCCCATATAATTTTGCAGCTGAGTAAAAAGTACTTTCTAGATTTTATTATAATCATGATGACTTTTATAACTACATGTTCGTAGAGCCAGACATTTCAAAATGTCATTGAAAATAAGAATATGGTCCATACTGAAACCACATCTTCAATAATGGACATACTGTATATTCCATTTTAAATTCTCTTTTATGTGAATCCATTCAAATACATGAGACTGAGAATACTGTTGTAATTGATGTAACTGCTCTGTATTGCCAGTCATTTTCTCATAATTAAAAAATTTTCCTCAGTTCTTGAATGTTTCATCTACTATGTTGTTGCTGTACAATTGTAGTGTCTTTTGTAATAGGTGTGAAACTTGCAGGCATATTTTAGGCATAGTGTAACTTAAGGAAATCACTTGGAGCATCCTCTGACAGAAGTAATTTAATCTGGTTGCTTATGTGATACACTCTATCTACACATTGCATGAGTAAAACTTATTTGAACACTTAATTTGTACACATCCCTGTTAAAATGGCAGGCAAGTAACAAAATCAAACCTATATAAATCATGTCAGAACTTTTTCACCCTCAAGGTGAAAAACAATCACAAACATTTTAGGAAAACATAAGAAAAGTGTGCACACCCTTTTATAATTGGGGGTGTGGATGTCTTCAGAAAGAACCAATCATATTCACTCTCATCTCAGCTGTCATCAATAAATTATTCAAAAAGATCAGCTTTTTCCTGTTTTTTTTCTGTAGGATTTTCTTGACATCTTTATGCTTTCATGTGACTGCTGAAGCTATGGTCTATAAAGATCTTACTAAGCATATATGGTATCTCACTTGTTAAAGATACTGATGAGTAGAGGGATACACAATGAATTTCCAAAACATTAGATGCACCATGGAACCCCATGAAGCGGAGAAGATGGGACACTACAGTGACGTTACCAAGAACAGGATGTCTCTCCAAAAAGCAGTAAAGGAGTTGCATGCATATCTGATGAGTACCGATTATTCTGTGCATGTCACAACAACCACTCTTATTCTTTACTGGACTTTTGTGCAAAGAATAGCACATCACCAAATAGCAAATCACCAAAAGAACACCATACCCATGGCACCATCCTGTTTTAGGGCTGTTTTACTTCCACAGAACAGGGGCTTTTATCAAAATGGAGGGAATCATGAATATCTATAAATACCAGTCAATTTTCATGTAAAACGTTCAGGAGTTTGCTAGTAAGTTGAAGAAGAAAATAAACTACAGCTTTGCACATGACAATGATCCAAAACATACATCCAAATCAACAAAGGAATGACTTAGCCAAAAGAAGATAAAAAAAAAAGTTTTTTGAATTGCCCAGCCAGAGCCCAGACCTGAATCCAGCTTAAAAGAATAAATGGTTTAAAGCTTCTTCAACAAAGAACTAGTTTAGAGGTGTGCACACTTATGCAGCTAGGCTATTGTTAGTTTTGTTATATTTAAATTTTTCCTTAAAAAGTTTCTGATGGTTTGTCACTTTATTTAAATAATTTGCAATTTCATATTAAAGGTGGGAAAAGATCTGACATGATTTATCTTAGTTTTTTTTTTTACTTTTACTATTTATTTAAACTACATTTTAACAGGGTTGTGTAGACTTTTTATATTCACTGTCAGTAACCATAAGAGAAATATTATGGCTGAAAAGTTACTTGCAATTCTTAAATAGTTCATGTGAGCATTCTCCAAAGGTTTACTGCCAATATCTCTATGCAAATGTCTTAATCTAGTGCTTGCTGGTCATTTAGTCATTTGAAGAACACACACATGCCTACATCTCTGGGGTCCAACAGATTTTGGTTTGTGTCTTTGGCCACATGCATTACAAATAAAACCTGCCCTATGGCTGAATATGTGTGTTGAAAGAAGGTCTATCCCAATAAGCCCCACAGAAAATTGAGAAGAAGTGCATTAGCACCTTTTGAATGCACTGGGCCGACTGTCATTACTTGGGAACTTATAACAGTCATTTTCAATGGCAATAATCCTGAAGAATTATTCTGAGACCAAGACTCACTGTACACTGTACACTATGAAATCAATTCAAGGTGACGGATGATCACAAGATGAAGAACTTTTATTTTGGTAATACAGCACATGTGATTAACCTGAAAAGACTAGACTAACAGAATATTATATAATTGTACTTTGATGTGTTATGATTTTGAAATCACAGTGTGCTCTAATAAGATTCTGTAGTTCGATCTGTGGAATCTGTTGGACCCATAAAGCCTGTAGATGTCTCCTCTGCCTGATGGGAATGTACTTAAGCAAAGTTTCAAAAAATCCATCTTTGAATGGGGCTTAAATTAATACAATGAGACAACTTTTGGTGGTGAATATTATTCAACCTGTATAGGGTCTGACAGAATAGGTATTGAGGCGTGTCCACATAGTTTTATTAGTCACTACCTTCAAGTCTAGGTTGGATTCATGTAAAAAAAACAAAAGAGGTCAATATTTGATTTGGCAGCTTAGGATTAAGCATGATAGTTTATGATTTTGATTTAACTCTCTTGCTCTGAGCCAACATTCTCTCAGTCAATAACTACAGTCTGACGTGACTATAGCTAAAATGACAGGGTCAATAATAGTGGCATTTTTTAAGCACAAATTAAAAACATGTTAAATAAACAGTGCTTTTGAATCTTAAGACTGAGGGCATTTCACACATGTACTTTTTTCTGGAGACCAGCCAGTCTGATGGAGTTGGATCACTGTTTTTGGGCCTGAGAGTGGTTCAGAGAACCAGTCTCTTGTTTTCTTGAAAGAACTGGTCTGAGGTGTTGTCCACATAAGGTGTGGCACCTAAGATGCGGCACTGGTAGCTCGGTGGTTAAGCCATTGGACTACTGATCAGAAGATCATGAGTTCAAATAAAAGCACCACCAAGCAGCCACTGTTGGGCCCTTGAGCCGTCAACTGCTCAGATGTATAAATGAGATAAATGTAAATCACTCTGGATAAGGGTGTCTGCCAAATGCCATAAATGTATATGTGTGGAAGCTAACTGCACTTGGAGTTCATCCTAACACATTCAACTTGACACATTACTTCCTTTCTGATGCTTGGGAAAGGGTTATTATAGTTATTGATATATAAAACCAGACATTCATGGGACTGAAGCACTATAAGTAGCTTACCATTGCAGTAAGAATACTGACACTCCGATCATTAAGAGAAATACACATCTAGTGCTGGCCTGCATGGCTAAAAACCTTATAAAAGAACAACTCCTTCTTCTACAGGTATTCCTGTATGATGATATGACATGCATTCAAAAAGAACTGTTATTTGCTGCTTGTGTATTGGTACTAAAAGAAAGATAATAAAGCAAAAAAAAAAAAAAAAAAACCAAAAGCAAAAAAATTAACATACTATTGTGTCTACCATTTCACAAATCTGTGCACATAAAAGTGACATTCTGAATTGTGCAGTTGACCTAAGACTTGAAAGGAGTTCTTCTATGTGAATGTAAACCTGCAGCGATGAGCCAATAAGTATTAAATAGCACATTATTACCAGACTGCCATAGCAGTGATTGTACTGACCCCATCACCAAAACATGGCATTTCCACTTTACATTATGTTTTGCATGAACTAGTACCCATATGTTCATGTCCATCAACTTCCCACACACGGGTATGCGGAAAAGCAACTAATTAGTATAGTTTGGGAATGATTTTGGTAGAGGTACAAAAGTGTACAAGGTGTGGAAAAGGACCAACATTCTACATCTGCCATGCCTTAATAGCTTGGGAATTTTGTGTGGTGTGGATCCTGTATAACTAGAGTCCATTCCTAGTGTTTGTAGAATGACTCGCGGACATGAATAAAAACCTTATACAAGGTGCCAGGAACACTGATCTCTGACCCTGTTGGAATGTGAGTCTACTGAGGTTTGTGTGTGAGCACCCTGTGTTCTGGTGCCCTTGTAGCCTAAGGGGTTGACCCAGGCCATGTGCTTTGTTACAAGAAGGCCCCACAAATGCAAGGGCAGATCATTACCAAAACCTGGCCACTATAATACTGTACATGGCAGGGAAGTGAAAGGGTTGTCTAATTCCCACGTTATAGATACCTTATTAAGGCCACTCCAGATGTGTAGCTCTGGCCTCTTTAAATATCCTGTGCAAAGATGAGTTCAGATTCCTTAACCTCATTATCCACTTGAAAAACTAGCTGGCATTGAGAACGTTTTACCTTACATTAGCCAAATGAAATAGAATTATGGCTATAGAGCTAATTGTTAAATCGGCATCCCAGTCTTTGAAAAATTGTAACTTATTGTTAAAACTAGGCTCCCTTATTTGTATTTTCTGATCTCTGTATTCTATGTTCACCTATATACTGGGGATATTATAAGAACATTAAACACAGTAAATGGAATAACCACAGCTTAGTAGTATTGAACTTAGCCCCTTTATGAGCTTAAGCCTTTTTATACCTAACCAGCAGTCATCAGTTGATGCATTGTTCCTGGGGTAAGATTTCTATCAGAGTTGGTGTTTGCAATGTCTCAGGTGTTTCATCATGACTCAACTGTCCATTTCAAAGTTAATATGTCACCAGAATGACCAATCCGGTTTTTCACTTCCAGTCAGTGCTAGCCATCTAAAACTATGAGTTCAAATTCAACATGTGCCATTGATGGCTCTACCAACAGTTCTTGGAAAATGAAAGATTTTTTTTTTAACAAAAAAAAAAAGCATTTTATGAACAAAATAGATAGGGCATATATACAGTAACTTAAATTATTTCTGATCAGCTGTGCTTTAGGCTATGTCACAAGCTAATAAACATATTTCAATATGGAAAAAAACTAGTGCTGTCACGCGATTAATTTTTTAAATCGCATTAATCAACACAAATCAAAATGTGCATTAAAACCACGATTAACGCTCAATTAAAAAATAAATCGTGTGCTAATAGCGGTTTTAATGCAAATTTTGATTTGTGTTGTGCATGCAGGTCGGTATCGTAGGACATTGAAAATGTTGTTGACATTTATCACTGGTCTATTTGAAGAAAAACGACTGTTGAATGTTGCCTCATTATTCACTTGACTTTATTTGATAAAAGTGAAATATTAAAGATGATTGATATCTTTTCTTTTTTTATTTAAAGGGAATTGCACAGTGTGTAGGGAACGAGGGAACATGGGTATAATCACTTCACTGGAAGTTCTGTTGTGCTGCTGCTACGTGATTTGCTGATTCTATTTTACCTCCGAGACAGTGGAAGGGAAGGAGTTTGTGTATGTGTTATGCAGCCTAAAACGAGTAATGTAACGGTCAATTTAAAAAAGTTTGTGCTTGCTGATGGCTCCTCTGGTTTGCGTAATTTAACTAATTTTTAATCTGCGTTAAAATTTTAGTGCCGTTAATTTTTTTAATTGCGATTAATTCTTCAACGCGTTAACACATTTGTTAACCCATTCGTTAACCCGTTCGTTAATGCGTTAATCTGACAGCACAAAAAAAAAACACATTCCGCAAAAATAATTGCTCATGTTAACTTTATTTTTTACGATTCACAGAAAAATAGGTATTTCTTTCTACCTCCACAAGACAGCTGCGGCATGGCTGAGGGATCTCCCTAACACTGCAACACAAGAACACTTAAAGGTTTCTACAGCTGAAGCACAACCCCAGCAATATGTCTGGGCTGGCTAACGATTTGACTGCACTCTACCTCAGCTTTCAAAAATGTGTAGTCTCCATGTTTAAACAACAGAACACAGCCAACTTGCTTGTTGCTCTGGAAGTAATTGTAAGCCTCTGTACTTTTATAAAAATGTTATTTACTATGTCAGCATAACTAACCTCCAGCCAGAGCTTCATATCATTGACCCATCCTGTATATTTAGACTGATGAGGCACACTGATAAGGCAGTCCTCAAGATGTTTTAAAAATTTATCACCAATGCAGCAACCAGAACTGATCAATCATGGGTAATATCTCCAATCAGGAATAAAGTGGATACCAAGCCCACATTTACAAGAAAGCAACAAGTACATTACTTTTCCTTCATTTGTTTTGGAGGGCCTTTGGACATGCAATGTGTTTAAGAACTTGAATATTCTTTAGTACATCAATGTACATCCTACAATCAGTGTACATTTTACTCTGCTCCATTTACATGTGTGAAGCCATATAAAACACCCTCTGTCTCTTCACTGACTACCGGACTGTAAGGTCGCAACCACACTCTACAGAAATACAGCATTCAATCAAATTTCTTGTCAGTTCATTTAAGGCCCAAGTTGTATGCTTCTTCTCACACTCACCTTTCTCTCCACACTTTCCACTTATAAATTACAATATATATGTATTTATCTAATTGTTGCCATGATGGCTATCTTCAGGGACTTCAGTTGCCTGAAGTTCCCATGATTTTGTTCTGCTGATGCCCACTAGCTGTTGATAGAACATGGGTAAGAAGAGGAGAAGGTGAGAGCTTGGGTTGCAGTCTCTGCTCCAGGGCTGGGATGAGGGCAGTTATAGGGAGAGGGGGTAGTTGGGAGATTTGATGGGTGATCGAGTGTGGTGTTTTTACTGTAACCTTTCCTTAATTTGAGAAAATGTTTTGCAGAGGAGGAATGTTCCAAAGGCTCACTGCAGACTAATCAGTGTGTCGAACTAATTCAGGCTTAAGAACACAAAGCAAGACTTTTCACAACGGCTTGTTAACAGAGCTACAGGGCCACAAAAGGGGCAAAAAGGCCCTGAAATTTCTTTTGCTGTTTTTCTTGATCCAATTTCTACATGAAGATTTTTTTCCCTCCCTTTCTCCATCTCTCCCTCTGCATAGCAGTAAAATAGTTTTGCCTTAATCCTTTTAACTGAGGGGAAAATGTACAATTTATATGTTTTCCATGCTTCATTTTTCTGGTTTCAAAACATTTAAACTCCTAAACGAATGCACCCATAAATGTTGAAGAGCAAGACTTCTCTTCTGATTCTTGGAGCCTGGAGCAATGCCTCACTATTGTACTAAGATGCACTGTGAACTTGGCAGTTCAACTATAATTATAGACTAGTTCAAGCTTTTACCCTGGGCTACCAAGAGCAAGGCCTGTATAACTCTTCTTTAGTTCCAGACCAATTGTTTGCACAGCCTCCGAGTTCCGATTGGAAAAGCAAAGGATGCCTCTTTCCGTATTCGCCAGCTAGTGCCGCTGTCCATGTTTTATTGAAGTGACGGATTATGTGGACCATGAACAATAAATCTGTCTTGATTTTTAGATGTAGATCATTTTTGCTCTGAGTCTCTCAAACTTCGTAATAGATGTGGAGACTGGAACTGGGTGCTTTGATTCTAACTGTTGTGCTGTTGATATGCCTATATCAGTGAGTTTAAGGAAAACAGCAACAGACATAACAAACACATATAGTAACATAGGCACAGATGTAAATACAAATAGTAATATAGGCATTGTATAGAATACAGATGTGAGAACATGCGCAGTTTTAAAGGGGTGGCTGGGATGACCAGTGCACCCCCTTCAATCTGATTGGCCACCCAAGATGCCATCCCAAAATTTCTGCCACATCATTCGCTATCACCTCATTGTGGGGCGGGTGTTTGACCACTTTGCCTTTAATGGAGTTTTGTCAACAGCAGAACATAAATCTGCACTTGACACTTTTACATGCAACAAACATGCAAGGACCAGGACCCCAGGCCAGCACAACTTTTCAGTGGAACAACACTACACTTTATGAATAGTATGTTACGTGCAATTTGTAAGCCTCTAATCTGTTTTGCTCTTTTCAGCTCTGCTGCACAGATGAAATTCATTTACATGCTAATGTTCACACTGTAGCCTTATTTGTGCCTTCCATTCACATTTCATGTCTTTCACATATTAATTTCATGGCAACAATAAATTTGAGTATGCATCAGTCGTCTGTACGGTAGCTTTCTCATTTTAAATATAAACTATTTATGCATGTTACAGCAGATATATCGTTATATCTGCTTTGGATTGCATAGTGAATTGAAGGTTGGTATCAACCTGGAACTGTAATTTTCAATTGTTATTGTTTGTATTTTAGGCAATAATTCTGCATGAGTAGGTATGGTTTCTTTGAACAGTATATTTCTAATTTCTCAATAAACATGTTTTTCACAATGCTGTCACAACAGTTAACTAATTACAGTGCCACTGTCCTATGAATATCTGGTCTTATATAGCAATAAGTCATTCTGTCTCCTCTGCTAACCCTAATAACTCTTTGTCTGAGTTATGAAATGCAATGCTGAGAGTGCATATCCTCTACACCTGATGCAACCTGCAACACAGTTAGGTTGAAGCAAACTCCAGATCACCATTGTTAAGAGGATATGTGGTTCCATGATGTCAGCTGTTATCCTAGTGTTAGTACTCAGAAGGTTGCAAATTCATTGGGTAGTCAATGCACAAATACAACCATGGTAAGCTGGAATGTTTTCTGGGCTCTTTGGTTGGTGGGCAAAATGAACAGGATTGAACATATGTATTAAGAGCTCCCAGTAATGTTCAGATTAGTTGCAGGTTGACTTTGACCAGAAACATCTTTCATCAGACTTTGTTACAACCAGTCTCAGGCCTGATTTTATCCTGTGATCAGCCTTGCAGAAGGTCCTCTTCATTGTGGAACTAATGGTCATTTGGGAAGAAGCAGTTGGTGAAGCACATGGCTGAAATATTCTAACCTAGCAGCTGAGACAGTACAACAAGGCTAGAAAATGCAGGAGGTTGGCAGCAGAAGCTTTGTCTCAACTTCAACCATCAGGCTGCTGAAAGGAGGGTTAGTAAGAGAACAGCGTCTTCCACAAGCCACTAGCTCACTGTCAGAAACTGTGGAATAGAAAAGCAGCTGGCTGTGGATGAAACATGTCAGCAACTGCTCTACAAGACCATTGGTCAGAGGGACATTTACATTTACATTTGTGGCATTTAGCACACACCCTGATTATCTCATTTATAACTGAGCAGTTGTTTGCTTAAGGCTCTTGCTCAAGGGACCAACAGTGGCAGCCTGGTGGTGCTGGGATTTGAATCAGTATTTCTTCTTTCCAATCAGTAGGCAAATATCTTAACCACTGAGCTACCACTGCCCAGAGGGAGGGAGAAAAGTGGACTAGAGGGCCCACCCACTGACCCCAGTGAAGCATTTACTCCTCTAACTTCCCACTCAAGATATCAACTCAGGTGAATGCTGATAAAGCATTGATATACCATACCATGTCCTATTATTTCCATTTGGTTGGTATAATTTGTTATTTAGTTTCCATGTTGCTGGGTGGTTACTATGGTGTATGAGCTGGTTGCTAGGTACAAAACTGAAACAGCCAAAAACAGAAACTTAACCATTATAGAGACAGAGATATTACAGATTCTGGAGGTGACTCAGGACAAAAACATTTCTCTATAGCTCACAGTGACAAATTTGCTCTTTAGAAATTCTCAATTTGCCCTCATAACCTCTGTGGCTATCACTTCTTACTCTCGTTCTTGTACTTTGCTCTGATTGTTTCAGGATGCTGTGGTCAGCTGTACCATGGAGCCTTCAATATCTCCTTTTCTCTTTGCTAAACTTTATTGTGCAGGTATGAGAGTTGAGTTATTAGGGCAGACTTTTTTTTACTTTCCCTTGTCAACAATTCATTGTGAACAACCTCAACAACTCCTGTGTTTCTTTTTACTGTCTGCCTTTTTTATCACTATTATTGTTTGTCCATCTTCCTCACAAAATTGGCCACCTTTTTATTCTGGCATTCTTTAGCTGGTTAAAGCAATTTGATAGCTGAATGGTTGACCACACAGCAGGTGACAGGAGAGAAGAGGAAGTGAGTTTTTTTTCAGGAGGGTGTTGTCACCCTGCAGAGTTCACAATCCTATTAGCCTTTGACTGCTCCCTTCATAGCAAATTTCTTAGATACATTCTCTCTCTCGTTCTTTTTTTTTCTCTTTCTCTCTCATGCACATATACAAACATATCTACAGTAAATGTGATTTGAGGTAAAATTGATATGTGGGACAGGAACATGACAGAAAAGAAAATCACCAAATCAACAAGGAAAACAGCTGCAGCTGCATGCTGTAATATAAAGAAATATCAAGTAGAGAGGATTTGCTCAATACACTCTTATGGTGCTTGTTATACAGTATTTCCTTTCCAATCAAGCATGAAAGAGATGTTGAATTTTCTTTGCTCTTACATACTTCTTGGATCCAATGAAAACATTGGCAGTGTGACCAGTCTAATTTGATACTTGATAAGTAAATGATGGACTGATGGGAATTTGAGGTTAATACTCTCTTACTTTACAAAGCATATTTTGCCAGTGCCAAAGCCTGATTTTGTTCTCAACCTGCTTATAAATGTCAAATTATGTGCACAGTCAGAATAGCTCAATAATGATAGGACAAAACCAGGTCCATATTTGGTTGCCTAGGAATATTAGGCCACCTGTAGGAGTTGCAGATTTGGCATGCATTTTGGATGTCTGATGGATTGTTATTTAGGCCCTGAAGACTGACTGTTACTACAGAGCTCAAGTGGGAAAACAGGCAGTTCCCAAGCAGTTTTCAAGAAGTGAGTTCAACTGCATTGACTTATTTCAGAGTAAACATAGAAGAGGGAGAAATAAGTATGTGCAAAAACACATTGTTGAACATTCCCCAGAGCGAATAAAAGACACAGACCATTTGTTCTGAACTTGTTGCGACATAAAAACAAGCACAATGTGGCTGGGGAGTTGTTCAAAAAAGCTCTACCAAAGACAAGAAAAGAAATATGAGGATTCCCGCAGGTGCCTGGTCATTGTTCTGAATCCGTTTCATATATGGACAAGGAAGAGTCAGGAAGAAAACTATCATTACTTGCTTGGCTTGCTCAATCCCCATGCGGTCCAGGGGTCATGCTAAGAGACAATCTCAAAGCTGTGAGCAATTTTCTGGTAAGTAGCAGGTGCCAAATGGAGGAGAGGAAAGTCCATAGTACTGAAAAGATGCCACTGATTGCCATCTGACCCTCATCTCAGGTTTCCCCAGGGTTTGTGCTTTATAGTATCACATAAGGTGCTCCATTCATTTATTTTTCCCCTGTTTTCTTCATGCTCTCACTCCTAAGTGATGCTGTCTCACAGGTTTCCATCCTGAAATCCTGCTCACTGCAGGCACCAGTGGGGGTAACAGATTTCCTTCAGGTAATCTTATCAGACAGTTGTCCTATTCACATGGTGCATCTCGTGGCCCTACCCTGAGAAGGAAAGAAAGAAGAAATGGAGAATTTGGCATTCCTCTGTCCATCTCTCTTTTTTGTCTGTAAAAGGGTGTTATTTTTTTGAATAGGACCACCTCCAAAGTATAGCCATCTGTGAGCTGAGTCTCTGGGGTTGGAGGAGTGGGACGGGAGGGGAAGAATCTGGAAATGGTTGAGGGTCAGGTGAGTTGGTTTGGGGGATGGCAGGGCTGACAGATGAGGCCCACAGGCAGGAGGGGGGGTTGAGGGCAGGTGAACTTGGGTGCAAAGTTAACAGAAAGGGCAGACATTACCTCACCTTCACAGTGATAAAGAGCCAAAAGCCTGCTTTTCTGTATGCCAAATGGAAATGACTTTGCCCTACATTCTATTGAAATAGCCGCAGCAGTGGCTTCCATTACACTGAAACTAAAAGCAGTAAGATATTTAAAGGTAATCTTTGATTATATAAAAAACACACATCAGGAGGCAGTTATGGGTTTTCATGATGTAGCTAAACATGTGGGGTGCTTGTGTTTCTCGCTGGTTTGCAGTGCTTGGCAGTGATCATGCAGTCATACATCTCAGTCATTAGCACAAGTTTGTCTAAAAGCAAAGCAAGCTGTCCCACACTGGAATGTCTCGCCTATAGAGAAAAAGCCATAAAAATGGCAGTGGTGAACCTTGTAACCTCAAACACATTCTGACTAAGCGCACCCCTCTGACTATAATTCAAATATTAAATACGTACTTCTTACTAAATGATTGAATAATTAAAGGGACTGAAAGTGGGAAATAAAATGCACAATATCTTTTGTAAGTGTTTCTGGTTAAGCTCAGTGGGCAAACGTCTCGTTGGCTGCTTCAAGAAGTCACTTAACATTGCCAAGCTGTTCAATTGTTCAAATTGTTAGACTTCAAGAATGTCCTGAAGTTACTCAAGAGCAATTTTTGAAGGAGGCTGTAGTTATACGAACCCTGAGATAGTTAAGGGTTTGAACGAAGCAAACTCTAAACACATGTAGAATCAATTTTTCTGTTAGGATTATAACAAAAATGATAATGTTTTTATGGAGAATCAACTGCACAATAACTGTATATTAGTTATTCCTTACAGACATTGTCAGGTCTTTTGGGATCTACTGAGCTACAAAACAGGCAGATGTGAACATATGGGTATACATACAGTATAATCAGCAGCTTATTGCTTTAAAAGCAATTCTCATTATTTTAGGTTTTAAACACACACACACAGAGTGACCAATTTCTAGTGCTGAAATACAAATACATGGTTGATGCCTGGACATTAAGTGTTAAGGACACTGAAAATGTAGACCAGCTATAACTGTTAACCTGTAGTAAGGAGGAGGAGGAAGAGTTGCAAGGGATTTCAGTCCTGCAGGATTTTATTCAAATGTTTTATTGCCTTTTCAGTTTCACAGAGTTTAATGGGGCAAGAAATAAAGTGGCCAGCACCAGGTAGCTATCTATTGGAAATAATAACGGGTGTATTGAAGAAAATTACTAGTCAGAAAAATATACATGAATAAAGATTGCCTTATCTGTACATAATTACTGTACCAGCTGGTGTGCCCTATACAGCCTGCTAAAACGGTTTTTCTCCCTGCTACAACTGTATCTTACTAACATTCATTTATACGCTGAAATTTTTGTCATTAATCTCATCCAATCCTTTGGTATTAGACTATACAGATTCTTTCAGTGCCGCATAAGTAATCTTGCAGCTGCATTAATGCCTACCCTATTTTTTCCCACTCATGTGGCAGCACATTCTGCCTATTGCACCACAATTATTCACACCTCTTGTATTAGGGTCGTCTGTAGGTCTTACACACAAGCAGTCCAATGATTAGGAAATTGAGAAGCCAGCTGGAAATGGAAAGGAATATCCAGCAAATAAGATTTGTCTGCACAAAAGTAACACATTCTCATGCTTCGTTGTAAAGTCCTGCTATTTTTCTCTGGTTGCTACAGTGATCTGGGCACGTCTTGAATCTCAGATGGGTGAAATGCATTTCGGCTAAACTAATTTGGGCTAGTTTTCTTCTTTTTCCACTCCTTTAACTTTATTTATCTGCATGTTAGTGTATTTGAGACCAGGCCACCTGCCTATTATTCAACACAATAAGAATAATCACAAAAGGCCTGGTTAATGTACTTGCTGTGGTGCTGCTGCTCTTGAACAGATTGAACCTTTTATGCCTGTCTCAGACAGCAAGTGGCAGAGGTATCCAGGAGCGCGCAGAGCCAGAAACATTCCGTTTGTTTTTCGTGCTGTTCCCGAGACGCCTGTGTACTTGGTCTGACGCTCATCGGCTCTCTGTGCTGATGGATCTAGCAGATGGGCGACCCAAGTACACAAGCACCCTGTCTCTCTCTTTTACACACACACACGCACACACACACACACACACACACACACACACACACACACACACACACACACACACACACATCCCAGCACTGATATAATGATGTCATTTTATATGTATATGCCTGCCTAGCGAGTGGCTGAATAAGTGACTTACAGACGCCTATTCTGTAATAGCATGTATAAAGCTGCTCTTCATTCCATCCAGCACTGTGCTGAAGTGAGTCTGTGACACTCAGTACCCTCTTTCTCACCTCACCACAAAATAGGATAGGGAAAAAAGAAACCTTGCACTCTGAGGATAATAACAAGAAACCCACCTTTGCAGCACTGTGGGGATCCTGGGCCTGTTTAAAGGGGAAAAGTCTGTTCACAAGCTCATTTTGGTTTCTAGATCCATCAGTCTAGGTTTTCTTTCTTTGTGCTGGTGTGTTTTGATCACGCCAACCTCGAGGTGAACTTGCAGTGTCACACTTGAGTTTCCCATGGATGAGATACAGTATCTGTTGCCCTTGGGTGTGTGTATGAGTGTGAATGCATGCACCACAGTATGTTATCTCTGTCCTTGGAAGCAGAAGTACACATTATGCCAGTAAGATGAAGGAGCAGGAATGAATTGGTGCTGAGGGAATACAGTGAGACAAACACGTTAAAGACACAAAGCAGAGAGGATGCTGCGAGGGAATGAGTGTTTGAGAGAGGGGAAAGAAAGGAAGGGGGAACAAAAGCATGGTGAGAGAGAGAGAGAGAGAGAGAGAGAGAGAGAGAGAGAGAGAGAAAGAAAGAAAGAAAGAAAGAAAGAAAGAAAGAA
>JAOVVH010000052.1:12188178-12202100 GCA_028566435.1 Scorpiodoras heckelii
ACTTTTATCAAATAAAGTCAAGTGAATAATGAGGCAACATTCAACAGTTGTTTCTCTTAAAATAGACCAGTGATAAAACATTTTCAATGGTCCTACGATGCTGACCTGAATGTACAACGCAAATCACAATGTGCATTAAAACCTCGATTAACGCACTGTTAAAAAAATTTATTGTGTGACAGCACTATTTATAAACAATGCATTGTTATTTTAGTGATAGAAATAACCAGCTGGCTGATATTACTTACATCAGCCTTGTTGTCTATCTGCTTGAACTCTTTTGTGGGTGTTCAGGCACATATCTAAACCCTCTGGAACATAATTTTTATATCAACAAAATCCCTGTCTCTATCGAAGCAAGACATTTGGCAAGTGCAGGATTTAAATCTTTTTTCTTTGTTGTTATTATTGATTTTATGAGATACATGATGTTAGCTGTATAATGATGCTTTAACTGGCTAAACTCCATTTAGGAACCACAAACGAGCTGCTTGTACTTATTTGTTATGGATAAAATGTTTTAGTTGGTTTTATTTAGGTAGTAGTATTGAAGTGGAGTAACATTAAAAGTGAAGATCAAAGCAAGATAATTTGAAGAAAAGTTAAGGAAATAATGTCTTGCATTGCTTTTGGCAGGCAGTAATGCATAACATTTTGGGCATATCAACTTTTTTGATTCACCACTTGTGCTGCTCCACCATCACCATCATCAGCACAGGTACTTTTATTTCTGCCCATCTCAAAAACAGAGCACTTCATCTTCACCATGACATCATTTGCCCCAGACGTAAAATTCATAAAATCACATGCATAATTTCTGAGTAACTTTGTCTTTTATCCTGAGGTACTAAACATAATTTTGCAGGATCTATGGAATTCATTGAATGATTTCAGAGATCCAGCTGTGAATGCTTACAATCCTCACCACATTTCACCTCAATAGTGATAGTGCTGTCAGTTTACACTCCAAGCTTTTGTGTTGGAGAAATAGATCACATGTTAATAAGCTTCCATTTTGTTTTTCTACAATCCCCCCACCCCCTACCCCAGTTTTACAGGGCCATGATTCACACTCGATTAAATTCCTGCTTTTATTTCAAGGCAGGCCAGCTCATTTGAAGCATCAGCAAGGCGACGGCAGTGAGACAGGGTCTGGTGGAGGTCCATTCCACATGGCACAACCCGAACACTCTGTTCATGTGCCACACCCTCCCTAAGTTCATGCTGGTTAATGTGTTTTTATAAGGCTAACACCTTCTACACTCCAGGGCAACACTACTCAGTGAGCTTCCAGGACTAGCTAACGATGCTGTGGCTCAGTTTCTAGCTGGGCAAACAACTACATCATCTCTTGCCTCTCTCTTGTGTGAGAATATAATCCTGAGATATGTACAGACTGTGGAATCAGGTTGTTTATGTTGATTCTTTACTATTTTAAATACACAAGACAATACTACAAATGCAACAAAAAATGAGATGTGTTTTTTTTTTACTTATGTACATAGATGAACTTTCCCCAGCTCCTAGCACACAGCACTAAAGGCTGAGCACTAAAGCTCAAATCCACATGCATGATACCTCAAAGCAGCTGCATTTAGAAAACCCAGAATATGTGGAATATGCTTCATGCATAGACTATTTTCAAAGATGATTTAATGTAGGTCATGATGCAACAAAAGACACTACTATAATTGAGGGCATACATTTTGTTACTGGAATATTGCTATGTTGTAACCATATATTGTCTGAAAATGGATGTGCATACAATTTTAGGCACAGTGAACCCTATAAGAGATTAAAGCCAAAGTATTTCCAGCACATTTATTGTTAGATTAGAGATAGTGCAGCATGTTGTATTCAGAGTAACAGCAATGTTGTATTCACAGAAATAGTAACAGGCAGGATTGTCATGTTGTGTAACTTTTACAAGGCATAACATTGACATAATAGCTAGTCATTCTTTGGGTAAATTGTAACCCTCAGTTTCTTTGGCTGAATAGGCCCAGGACTATGTATATCAACAAGCGTCCTGCAAAATGAGCCATTTCAAGTATTTTGGGACTCAGAGTGTACAGCTTTAGTACAAGCATAGAATAGATTTATTCAGTTTGACTGCTGTGCACAGAGGAGACACAAACAAACAAACATTATTATCATTTAATTTTTAATATTCTTCCTCATGTCCCTTTTCTTACATCATAATTTTAAAGCAATCTCAGACCAAATTAAAGATCATGGGCCTTTTCTGCCTTTTTGGCCCTCTTTTTTTGGGCCAACATGTGCACACTCTAGGAAATCAGTGCAAATTCGCTGGGATTAGCCTGGTTCTCTTGAACTTTCCAGTTCAGAAATACAATGTGTAGCTCTAGCTGGAGGATAAACATACTGCTAAACCTTGTAAGCACAAAACGGTCACTCTTATGTAATAGATGCAGCACTGTGGAGCTCTGAACTATGATCTGATTGACCCTTCCACTGGTCGTAATTCAACCCCTGAGCTTGTGTTTCACTCAACACAGTAGGGAGCGTAGAACATAACCTACTTCTGTCGGTATGTTTTATCATGCTGATTGCATTTTTATGAGTCCTTTAAGGCACTCCTGACCTTACCCAATGCACACGTGTGATTCTGAACTCATTCATATAGACAGGCAATCACAGCCACCACATTATTTTTTGCTATTAACAATTGAAGACAAACATACTTTGTCTTTATCTCACACAGCCTCCATACACACATCTAGACAAACCGTTATTCTGTGGAGGATAACTTTGATAGTTATCAGGCAAACATTGCTCGGCTGACAGCTGGAGCTCAGCTAACAAGCAGGCTGTCTCAGAACTTACAAGTTCACAGGACAAATCCAGGCTTTAACCTAAAGCATCCGTGCATGCTGAAAGCAAGAGGGGCAGGGGGTGAGGGATGAAGGCACAGAAGGAGGCAAAAGGCAATTCTTCTCTATGTTCTCCTCTTCTCTATGTTAAGGCAGAAGAAAGCCATGGCTAGCTGTGAAAAAGCCGAAGTTTTACAGATGAAGACGGGTTTAAATCAGAGAGGGAGATAAAAGTGTACATAGGGAGCCAAACAGAATTCAGAGGGAGAAATGAGTTCAGCATAAGGTCACAAAAGGGCCAAGTAGCTTGGAGTTAATGTGCAAGTCACAAGGCATTTCTACATACACAGATGGCTTGAGCATAAGCAAATACACACATCATTACACGCTTATGTAAATAAATTTACACTTAAACCCTCTTGTAGCTTGTTCTCTATTCAAGATATCAGTAGGAGCCTCATGGATTTCTGTGTGCACATACACAATGATTCAGGTGATATGACTTGATTATCCCACAGGAACCCAGTAACAGAGATGGATTTGGCATAGCAGTAGAAGGTGCTAGGACGGACGTTGAACCCCATCCTTCTTTCAGAGTCTTCTCAAATACCCCTGCTTATTGTTTCCCATTTCCTATTCCACTGAAGGGGCCCACCATCTTCATAGCAGCATAGTTCTACAAGAATGGAAAAATTACAACAGATCATTCAAATCTGTGCTTTAAAAATTTACGCATATTTGAATGAGCGAGGTTATATGGTTGTATTTCATTGAACAGTGTTTGAATTAAGCAGTAAGGAATGGTATGAATGCTTACCCTGTCTGTGATCTTAACCCTAACATTTGTAACTTTCATTCAAACTGAGTCATGTGAATAGTTTCAAATTTCCAGGCATCAGACCATGTTGGGTGATTCACACGAAAGAGACATAACCTAACTCTAATGGTAAAATCAGTAATTGAAACATTTTCCAGAACTGCCTAAGGAATAAGTAAAATCAGGGCTTTTTAACTGAAACAATGTGTGGCTATAGTGCACTTATCATCACTGGGCTTTGTGTGTGTGTGTGTGTGTGAGAGAGAGAGAGACAGAGAGAGAGAAAGAGAGAGAGAGAGAGAGAGAGAGAGAGAGAGAGAGAGAGAGCAAGAGAAATATTTGACCCAGGTGCAACATTAAATAATGGCCCCCCACATTCTTGAAATATGATCAGAGAGATACAAGCTATTTACACTCTACATCTATCCTTTGATCTATAAAATTACCACCCAGAAACGATAATGACACCACACATATTCACACACAATCATACACACAGCTTACAGGGAAAGCGTAGAGAAAGACTCCCAGGAAGAGCAGGATGAAGAAGAGAATGATCAGTCCCAGAATGACCCACTTAAACCTCCTCCACACAATGAACTTAAGGGTTTTATAAGGAGAGGAGAACCACAGGAAGGATGTTTCAGGACGCCTGCACAGAGAAAATGACAAGCCACGTGTCAGTTTATCAACCTGTATTCATGTACCTTCAGATTTGGCTCATATGAACCCAAAGATTGAAGAAAAACAACATCTTTGTTAGTGCAGTCTAAACAATCTGTTTTGGGAACTACCAGGAAAGGTTAAAAAAACCGACTCACTGTGGCTCCTCCAGACGAGGGTTCATGTTGGGCTCTTCTCTGCCCAGACCTGCAGGCCTCTCTTCCTGTTCCTGCTCTGATACAATCTCCAATGTCATCTCAACCTTACCCTGAGGGACAAATTTCACACATTAACACATTTCCTGCACTGAGAAAAGAAAAAATAACACAAAACTTTTACTCAAAACTGATATATCATAAGTCTCGGTCTAATGATGCTTATTGAATATAATGTAAATTTAAAAATAAAAAAATTACATAACACTTTCCCCATGCAGATTCCCCATTTGTGGTCCAGTTTCCATGGGGACAAGCTCCAAGTGCTTATGTTTTGGTTTCTGTTTTGATCTTGTCTCTGCCACCCATCCTGCTATTGGTTTGTTACCTGATTGTGTCCACCTGTTCTGTGTTAATCCTTGATTAGTTTGTCTATTCTCCCCTGTTTCTTTGTAGTGTAGGGATGTTTTATTGTGCTATTAGTTACTTCATGTCTGAGTCTTGTTTTCCAAGCTCTGTGTTTCATTCTACTTCCTGGTTTGGATGCTTGTGCTTTCCCTTGTTTCTGATCACAGATCATCTTTGTTTAAGTTTGCTTACCTGTGTTTAACCCCTGCTATCGACATGGCTCAACTTCATTTGATTTGCCAAATGAAGCTCACACTGACTTTACAAGCAGGCATCCTGTCTCTACTCATTCACCTCATTACATGGGATTAAAATGTCAATTAACGAAAGTTTTATCAAAGCTCTTCTAATGTAGTTTTATCCAACTTTTAAACACTAGAGCAATACAGAACAAATAATAGTTATAATTAGCTTCTCAAACTAATTAGGTACTCAATATAATACATATTCTAATAAGTCAAACAATACAGATATAAAAACAAAATTGACAAATAAGTTAGACTGAAGAATTTGTGAAAGCTACAAAAAGACATTTTAGACAAACATGTTTCAGGCATGAGGGGGTAGAAGGTAGAGCTGGTTCAATTTGGTTCAGATTTGGCTCTGTGTGGCCCAGAATTCACAGAAACCCTGAGCAGCATGAAGTAGTAACTGAAAACAGATGAATGAATGAATGAATGAATGAATGAATGAATGAATGAATGAATGAATGAAAATAAATGTTTTCTTAAATCCCAACAACTGCCCTTAGACTTCCATTATCAATGAGTTTTGAGTAAACAGGTTTCCATTCTTCAAAGTGAAACATGTCAGAAGTCTTAATCATGGTAATTTATTATACACTACAAACACGGTACATGTGCATATTTTTGTGTATTGCTACAAGATGTTTGTGTGTGTTAGATGTCACTCACAGCTATGATCTTCTCTCCCTGTCTGTCACACACACAAGGCCACCAGCCCTTGACTGTCTTCTGTTCAAACAGAGACACTAGCTTGTCCTGGGGCTGAGAGAGCAGCTCCAGACCACATTTCTCAGGAGATTTTGCTGGCTTCAGCATGTGGTTCAAATCCATTTCCAAACAACCTGAAAGAGACAGAGACAAAAAGAAAGGGATGCTGTTTTTGTTCTTGTTTTCATTTTTTCTCCTAACCATTCCCTTTTGAGAAGGTTTTTTGGCTGTTTTATACTTTGCCACCCTAAAGTGGACAATTTGTTACAGTCTGTAAAAGTGTACATTTAACACTGTGGCTGTATGATATATTGTTTAAACATATACATACACCATAATTCAGTGAACAGCATTCTTTCGGGAGCCATGTTCCTGAGGCCATAACTCTTATTTTCACTGAATGTGCTGATATGCTGGAAATAAGTTTAATAAATGCAATAATAACAGTGGTCATGAAGATGAATGATGTATTTGTGTAGGGGTTCACTGTGTGTGGTGTAGCCTCAGGGACAAAGGTAACAAGTTACACAGGTTCAAATCGAGGCCCAGACATACACAACAAACTAATTACAAAATATACACACACATACACAGACACACATGCATAGCACAACATACTTGCACATACAGTAAGCTTAAACATAAGGATTCTATAAGTATGGTCCTATTTCACACAGTGTTTTCCTTCTTGTTCTGCTGTCATGTCAAGGTTGAGGAATGGTGCAGTTGAACAGTTCTGTGGTTTTGGGAAGGTTAACACCACTGAACTTGCTGAGTTGGAGGTCTGACTCAGACTCTACCATTTTATTTTATTTTTTTTGCTCTTTGTATGTTCATACCAAGGTAATCATCAAAGGAGAACTTGTCATTGTCCCAAATCTGAATGGTGAGTTTTGGAGGAACCTTTGTTTCAGCCTTATCCAAACTCCAGAAATGCTCCTGCAGGCACAGAGAATATTTTTTAAATGTGGAAAATATGTATAAATAATGCTTATAATAATCATATTTTTTCTGCAGTAATCAACGTGTTTACTTAATAATCAGATTTCTTTTCATAGCAATGCTGCAAGTGGTAAAGCTATTAGTAAAGCTTCTGGGAAAGTAAGGAACATGGTTGTGTGGTGAAAGTAAATAACTTATTGACTGAGCAGTGGAGCACTGACTTAAACAAAAATGCTACATCATTTCATTTTCTTAAAAAATACATTTGATTGAAACATTTTGTATATGTTTGATGTTTTTTTGCATTGAAATAGGAACACTAGAATCAGAATCATTATAGCATTATTGTACAAGTTATTCAATAAAAGTTTAGTAAATTTAAAATAATTCCTAGTAATTAAAAAAGAAATGCAGATATATTGCACAACATAAAAACAATAAGGCAAAACCAACAGAACATGACCTGATCTGAAGAAGCTCTGTATTTGTATTACATTTGCTTTACTTACAACAGATATGTAAAAATTATGAATTTACAGCGTATTACTTCTTTTAAATGGGCGAAATAGATGGTCTGACTTAATAAATATAAGCCAATAAATTTGAGCTGTCTCTTTTACCAAGAAGTGCAAAAACAGTCAATGTCTATGTTAAACAATTAATAAAACACTTGATCCACTTAACCTGAAAGTAGCTTGGCAACCAACTACTGCAATAAATACAACCAAAGAGAAATAATAAAATTCATGAAAAATTCTTCCCACGATTTGAAGCAAATTTTTTACTTAGTACCTCTAAATGCTGACTTTATATCACCATGGTATCATACATTTTATAACTAAGTTGCACCTCCCAATAGCCCCCTTTGATGCCAACAGGATTCAGATAGACTTTTAAAAGCTATTCCTTCACACACTATATAGACAAAAGTGTTTGGACACATCTCTTAATCAATGGATTCAGGTGTTTCATGGAGTCTCATTGCCACAGGTGTATAAAATCAAGCACCTAGCCATGCAGTCTGCCTTTACAAACATTTGGGAAAGAATGGGCCATTCTATGGAGCTCACTGAATTCAAGTGTGGTACTGTAAAATGCCACCATTTGTGTCAGTTCAAGTTCAGTTCATGTCAAGTCAGTTCATGAAATTTCTTCCCTTCTAGATATTCCACAATCAACTGTGAGTGGTATTATTGAAACGTGGAAGAGTTTAGGAACCACAGAAACTCAGCCCCAAAGTAGCAGGCCATGTAAAGTTACACAGTAGGGTCACTGAGTGCTAAGGAGCATTGTGCATAATAGTCAGCAATGCTCTGCTGTCTTGATAACTGCAGAGCTCCAAACCTCTTCTGGCATTAAGATCAGCATAAAACCTGTGCAGCAGATGCATCATGGCATGGCATCATGCATGCAAGCCTCACATCACCAAGCACAATGCCAAGCGTGAGATGGAGTTGTGTAAAGCATGTAGCCATTGGACTCTGGAGCAGTGGAAACGTTCTGTGGGGTTATGAATCACGCTTCTCTCTCTGGCAGTCTAATGGATGAGTCTGGGTTTGGTGAATGCTAGGAGAATGTTACCTTCCTGACTGTATTGTGCCAACTGTTAAGTTTGGTGGAGAAGGGATAATGCTATGGGATTGGTTTTCATTGGTTGGCCAAGGCCCTTTAGTTCCAGTGAAGGGAAATCTTAAGGCCTCAGCATACCAAGACTTTTTCTTTTTACAGTTGTATGCCTCAACTTTGAGGGAACAGTTTGGGGAAGGCACTTTTCTGTTCCTGCATGACTGTGCCCCAGTGCACAAATCAAGGTTTATAAAGGCACAGTTGAGTGAGTTTGGTGTGGAAGAACTTGACTGGTCTTCACAGAGCCCTATCAAATACCTTGGGGATGATGTAGAATGGAGACTGACAGCCAGGCCCTCTTATCTCACATCAGTGTCTCACCTCACAACAGTGGCTTGTGCCTTGCAACTCTCAACATGGATGCCAGTTTTGCCCAGTGACTTTCTTATTCTTCAGTCATGTACATTGACCATAACTGAGGCAAGTGAGGCCTGCAGGTCTTTAGATGTTCATCTGGGTTCTTGTGTGACCTCCTGGATGAATTTTGGTAGGCCGGCCACTCCTGGGAACGTTCATCACTGTTCCAAGATTTCTCCATTTGTGGATAATGGTTTTCAATGTGGTTGGCTGGAGTCCCAGGGCTTTAGTAATGGCTTAGTAACACTTTCCAGGGTTCACATTAGAATTACAATTCAAATATCTTTAGGACGAGGCATCATGTGCTGCTCTTTGAGACCCTCTATCCTGCTTCACATTGCCAGACAGGTTCTATTTAGATTCAGTAGCTCTGGCAGTAATCATGCCTGGGTGTGGCTAGTGAAACTGAACCGAATAGTCAGTTGAATTTGGTAAACTGGTTGATTTAGTAGCTAAGGGAACAATTGCTTTTTCACACAGGGCCAGGTAGGACTGAACAGCGTTTTTCTTTCAGTAAATAAAAGCATCATATAAACAGTATTTTGTGTTTACTTGGGTTATTTTTATCTAATATTAAAAGTAGTTTGATGATCTGAAACATTCAAGTGTGAAAAATATGCAACAATAGAAGAAATAGACAAAGGGGCAAATACTTTTTCACAGCACTGTAAACAGATAGACCTTGATAGTAAATAAGAAAGATCAACTGAGGAAATGATGACAAGAACATGAGAGGGAGAGAAGTAGACAGTGAGTGAGAGACAGAACTAGAGTGAGAGTAGGAGAGCAAGGATAGCACAATAAGCTTGCTCATAGAGAGTGTCAATACAGCCCCACTTCTGTACCCAGCCTCCAGACAGGATTTCATCAGTGTGACAGCACAAACACTGTAGCAGGGGTTGATATGAGCAGCAGCACTGTAGGGATAATGTAGTCACGCCCTGCACCCGTAAACAAGCCCTGTCTGTGTGCCTGACAACCATGCAACAGCCAAGTAAAACAAACTCTCACACCTAATCTATCACTCTCCTTTAAATGCACACAAATGACTTTCGTAATGTATCGCTTCACTTGGAGCGGACTCCAGAAAACTCTGAGCCAAAAGTGGATCTATCTACTGACAGCTGACATAATTGCCCACTCTGGGTGTAATGGGTACAACCACTATCTTAAATCTTACCATAACTGATCTCTTGCTTGCCAAAACCTCACTCTAAGTGCCCTGTCCATCACAGCTGTTTTTCCCTGAACCAGGTTTGGCTGGGATGATTAGCTGACATGCTTTGACGAGACTTCTTTTACCTTGTTACAGTATGAAGGGAGCAGTCAGCCAATTTCTGGAGTCTGAGACGATTTGTTCTCTTGTACTTGTCTGCTCCAAGGATTTCCATCACATAAAGACTTTCTGTGGCAGCTTTAAAGATCACTTAGGGCTTGTGGATTTGCCCAGAGTGTCTTACTGAAGCTGAATGACTTGATCAGGCCTGGAGATTAGCTTTCAGTTCTACACTCTGTCAGACAGTTGGGGCAGCTGATGTAAAGTTATTTTGCCTGCATCATGTTGGCCAATTTACAATGACAATCATGTACAAAGATACTGTATGAAATAATAATAGCTTGACATGGGCTTGATTTTGGCTTGGACTACATTATAGTTTCTCCCTCAGACAGATGGGTGTCTTAGAACCTTACCTTTTTGTCAACAGTACAGAGTTGCTCAGCAGGTAAGTAATGGAAGGGAAAGAGGAACCTCCAGTTAAAGTTGCCCTCGCCACCCAGTGAACGATAATGCACATCCGTTTTCTGCTTGTTCCCCTCATGCCCATGCATCCATCTGCAAGCAGTTACACCACATGACATTTTCAGAAAGACAGTGTCTTACTGCTACGGTTACACTGGCAACAAACAAACAAGAGAATGTGTGTACTAGAAAACACTACCAAGCAAAATCACACATCATCGTAGGCTTAACACCAAAATGGACGTACCCTTTCACATAAATGTCACTCATTTTCTCGCCTGTAACGCTGACATCATCGAGTATCACATCATTTGTGTTCCATATAATGCAGCGTAGAAAAAACCTGTACAAGGGAACGGTACAAAAACTGACTCCTGGAACTGGATAAAACATAGATTGTAAAATTAGATTGGTTCTTTAATCCTACTTCTTTGCTTTGCGTGGAATGATGTTGAAAGGCGGTCCTGGGGGGCCCATGGATTTAGGGAAAAGATCCACCCACAGTTGCAACCGTCCCTGAATGCAAATATAAAACATGCAAGTCAGATGATCATATACAAAAAAACAACGTTCCAGAATGAGAAGTACTTATAAAAAATGGGTACTGTAATGCAGTATGCTACTCAGGACCATGGAATCTGAAAAATTCTATATTTTTTATTTATTTAATCATAATTTATAGAGTTTTGATCTACAAGAAAGGTGATACCTTTAAGCTAAATTAAAACTGTGTAAAACATTTCACATTTATTCAAAATCACATGGACCCTTATAATTCTGAGATTTGCTACTGGATCTGTAGTTCTTTGATTTTTTTACAGTGAAAACAGTATGAGTGTTACCTGTTCTATGTCAGGCTGAAGGGGGCTGTACAAAGGCCTGGTCTCCACGTGTTCAGGCACAAGGCCTTGTCTCCTCAGCACCAGCAGAGCCAGACGCTCCTCCAGCGGGCCAAGGTGAGGGCTTGCTGGCTTTGCCTCATCTACTGAAGAAATGGATTGACAGACAGATCCATCATCATTGCATCAATATTATGGTGTATATGTGTAATGAGCACATGCATGTAAGTGATTTGCAGAATGTTCAGTATGTGTATTTGTTCAGCATACCAGGAAATAGCTTCAGCCAAATGCCTTTTTCTTTCTTTTTTTTTAACCTCATACTGTAAAAATGATGTGCAGAAAGCACAATATTAACAACCTTGTTTTTGTGTAAAAAAAAAATATCCCTCACATTTGAGCTGAAGTGGGCAATCGAAGCACATCTTTATAAAGTCATCAATGAGACATTGGGAAAAGGAGGAGGAAAAGTGGGACTGCAATGTAAATTCATGAAGCATTCCATTTCTATGGTCTGAAGAGTTTATCCTTCTCAGTTCTCTGGATGACCCAATGATTTCTGTGTTGATCTAAGAGAAGATTTTTCCTCTTCCAAGACAGAGAGGCTAAAAGAGAAAGAGAGAGAGAGAGAGAGAGAGAGAGAGAGAGAGAGAGAGGGAGAGAGAGGAAAAAAGCATTCTCCTCTGTTGAGTATATGGGCTCGTACGCTGTGTCACATCCCTGAGGGAAACATGGTCAGGGTGTGGAGAGGATAGAAACACGAGAGGATTGGAGGAACACAGTCAACCATGAAGAAGCTGGAAGCTCAAAAAGGCCACCTGACAATCGCTTTAACGTGGGTCTCTATGGTTATGTGGAGGGAAACAAAGCGAAGTAGTATTCCTTGGTGGTGAGACGGGAGCCGGAGGATGGAGAGAGCTGGAGAAGCCCACCGCAGTGTTGACCTTGGCTGGGTTGGGCTAGCGCACTAGCGCACTGTAAATCTGGAGCTGACCTTGGAAAGATGGTTGATGAAGTCCTTAGTCTCCCTCACTCATTGCCTCACCTCAGTAGTAAAGGAAATGGAGAAAACCTTGGTTTGGCTTTATTTTGTTGGTTGTCGTGTTTGGAGTTTTAGACAGAGGAAATGAGAAAAGTCAGGACATAGTAGGGGATAGTAGGGAAATAAGTGGAATGCTAATTGCAAACTTCTCTCAGGTGTGTTTCAGCAATGAGGGAGGTGGGATCACTTTGGGAGGAATGATTTATATTCTGTTGAATATATGTCCATGCCACTGATGTTGTACATTTACACAGGTTTCGTATATATCATACAGTGAAAGACATTTTTTTTTTTGCTGATAGTACCTGAGCAGGAAAATGCCTCCCTATCTCTCCTGCAATCCCCCAAACACACACAGATATGATGCATGGCACAGGCTGTGATGTATGCATGCATTCTCTTTTGTCAGTGTTTCCACAAAACTGCAGCTGATCACACTTTTCTTTACTGATGGAAGATATGGTGGAGTTGGACCATCGCTTTGATTAGCTTTTACTTGTTTCAACTAAGCACTCAACAGCACCAAAGAAACGACTTCCATTTTGATTTCTTATCCTTCTGTCTGGGGCAGTGGTAGCCCAGTGGGTTAGGACTCCTGGTTGTGGTCCGGAAGGTCGGGGGTTTGAGCCAACCGGGGTTGTCTCTTAAGGGGGAGGGTTGCATCAGGAAGGGCATCCGGTGTTAAAAACTGTGCCAGACCAAGATGCGGACTTGATCCGCTGTGGTGACCCCAGTGAATAGGAGCAGCCGAAGGATCCTCCTGTCTACGCCCACAATAAATAACATCTACTTTGTATGCATAGACACATGTACAGATACATTGTGCTGAACACATTACCAATTCTGCATGAGTGCATATGAGTGTGTACGTGGATGACTGACCAAGGTCTGCAGTGGTGTATTCATGGCCTCTAAAAATCACTCTGTCGTGCTTGTAGACCGGCAGTTTGTAGTTTCTTCTCTGACAGAGACGATGAAGCAGTTGAGTGGGTTTCAGCTGATCTCTCCACTGGTTCACTCCACTCCTGTGTGTGTGTCAAGGACAGACACTAATCAGAGGTTATTTTTTGTAGATAGCCATGCACCAAAAGGTACACAAATACAATACTGTGAGAATGGCAGAAAAGATTTTAATGGATTAATTAACACAAATTATGAATACTAATATACTAGCAGAAGTAAGATAAGTTAATAGTAAACAGTAAAAATGCTACTTGATTGTTTTGTTCTTTTTTCAGTGGTATGTTGGTTGGTGGGGCCCAAACGTCTCAACAAGAATAGGAATATCTGACAGTCTTGGCCTTGTGAGGACATTTGGCTGCTACCCACAAGCAAACAAAAAACTGTTGCTTTTGTTTAAAAAACTAAAAAAAGTCAACAGGTTTCTTTCTGGTTACGGAGGATAAGGTTATGGTTTAATATTAATAAGCTGCTGACTAATCATGTCAGTAGTAGGTCCTCGTAAGGACAACAATGTGTGTGTGTGTGTGTGTGTGTGTGTGTGTGTGTGTGTGTGTGTGTGTGTGTGTGTGTGTGTGTGTGTGT
>JAOVVH010000052.1:12218234-12230997 GCA_028566435.1 Scorpiodoras heckelii
ATAGATAGATAGATAGATAGATAGATAGATAGATAGATAGATAGATAGATAGATTGATAGATAGATAGATAGATACATACATACATACATACATACATACATACATACATACATACATACATAGACACATAGATACATGGATATATAGATAGATAGATCTATCATTCATTAATCTTCATTAACAATTTATTCTTTTCAGAGCCATTCCAGAACTCTGGAAGGTTGAAGAATTCACCCCAGATACATCGCAGAACATCTGTGCGCGCCCACACACACACACACACACACACACACACACACACACACACACACATTCATACACTCATTCACATCTGTGGGCAATTTAGTATAGAAATTCAGTTACTGACATATTTTATAGGTGGTGGGAGAAAACCAGAGAACCCAGAGGAAACCCACAGACACAGAAAGAACATGTGAAACTCCAAACAGACAGTAAACCAAGCTGAGGACTGAACTGAGGCAGATTGTGAGGCTGCAACATTACCCATTGTGCCTTTAGATTTGTGGTTCATGTTATTACTATTTCCACTTTAAATAAATGTATTTTTTTTCTGACAGGAGAAAAATGCTGTAGATTTCTAAATTGCAGGCGAAGTTGGGTTTTCAGCATATGTAAAAGTCATTATGAATGCTGGACCTTGCAACTGCAATATACTGATGAAGAAATACACAGTCATTTTTCCCTAATGGGGCTTCAGAATGTGGCTGCCCCAGTAATAACTCCAGCAGAATGTGACCAGGAACCAAAAGTGTGCAAATCTAACGCAGAAATATGACATATGATGATATCATATCATAGTACCCTTTACCACTTAACAGAGCTATTGTTGTGCCTGGGAGTATATTCATGTAAGAGTGCTACACTCATGACATCTTCTGAAATAAGCAATGGGTGAAAAATGAGACCCTGACAAGCAGAGGGAATAATGAAATCTGCAGAAATACAACTTCCAGTGGAAATGACAACAGTAAGGTTGTACTATAAAATATAAAATATACAAATAAGATTTAAGTAATTGAATCTGCATTAACTCACCTCTTACAGAAGTTACACAGATCATACAGGAATGTAATAAATTTAGGTGTATTTGCATTTAAATGTCAAAGTTTGGGACTGGGGTGAAGGTTTATTTAATTTTTCAGTTAGGTCATGTGAGTGAGATAGCTCTGAATCATCCTGAGTGATGTACACATGCCAGGTTACCAGTAAACACCAACCAAACACAACCATTGCCAAATCAATTAGACTGCATGGTATGCCCTGGAAGCTAATCAGGTTGACAGAAATATTTGCTTATACACTCATCCAAAACCATCATCATAACCACTTCAGACTTAAAACCAGAGGCGTGTGGGGGAAAACATTATAGAAGAACAGCAATACAACTATGGTAATTTGCCCAAAGACAGGTCATTCCATGTGCCAACACAGAATGTTCAACACAGAAAATTTGTTAAATTAAGCTATCCCTATATCACAAAAGTTCAACATCAGGTTTGTGCTGTGACACCGAGAAGAGCCTAAAAAGACTGATATTACACATATGTCAGAACCCACATTTAAACAAGCTAAAAGTTTAAACAAGCAAAGTCTTCTTAGGTCATGCAGAGACCTTGATCCAGCACTTGACACTGCATAAAGATTCCAAATCAACAACACGCTAATCAGTCAGTAAAAGAGAGCCAAGGTCATCCTTTGCCAAGACTTCAGCCTTGTTCTGTTGTGGTGCTTCAGAGAAAGACCTGGTTACAGAGGTCTGTCAGCAAGTGCTCCCTTTTCCCTTGAATCGACCCTAAGCAGGAGGCGTTGGGAGCAGGACAGAGGAGGACGGAGGAGGGGCGGGGAGGGATGGTTCCTGTGGCGCCTGTGGTGAGCAGGCAGGAGCGGGGGAACGCAGTTGCCCACGACAACGACTCACCACATCAGAGGCAGGCCTGAACCCTAGCAGCGCCTTCTGCAGCCTAGTGCCAGGACATTATGTATACAATAACAGAGGCAGCTTTACAAGGCACTCAAAGGAACAGCTAATTAGGAACAGGGCCATTCATTTGCTGTTGTCCTCTAATGTGGGGCAGTTGCATTATAGAACATTACAAGTACACTTGGAAAGCATCAATGGACTGAATGGGCTGGATCACCTCTGCACATATAATAGCACATGCATCCTCCCTAGCTGTAACCCTCCTAGCAAATCCACAAGGTAAGGCAAAGCTGATACTACTAAAATGTCCTGTAGGTCAAGTTCCATTTCAAAACCTATCTAAAGCCTCTACATTGGTACCCACTTGTAGCACCCTCTTTCTGCAGCTTGTTCTATAACCAAACAGTAAAGAGCCAAAGAGCATCTATAAAACCACTAAGGGTGTGTTAACTTTCCCCAAAAGATGTTGCCTTTGGCCTTCATCAAAATGTGCACTGAGTGACAAACATGCTCCTTTTTTTTTTTTACCAGAGAGCATTTTTCAAGGAATACAAGATCCTAGTTCAGGGTACTATCTGGAGCCAAAATGGAGTCTTTGGGGAAATGATAGGGGCTCAAGTTTCACTTAATGCACTGGGGAGTGTAGCCCAGCTTTCTGCCCCCACAGCATAAAACACAAGGAATTCACAGATGTGGAAATAATTCAGAGCACAGAGAGTTTTTGGCCTACTGTAATGGTGTATGCCTGGTATAACTTTGAACATCTAAATTGGTTATATACACAGACTTGGACATGACCCACTCATCGTCAAGCTCAAAAAAATAGTCTACTCCTTTATGTGATGTGACAGGCTCCAGGGATTGGCCCTGTTATGAAATGTCAATCCAAAAGCAAAAAAAAAAAATATATGACACAATATAGGCTATTAGATGATATGTGGATATAGACACCAAAGATATATACTGGGGATGGCCTAAGGGCTGAATCTTTACCATATATTTCCCATTGCAAGGCAGAGTCTTAAACCTTTCAGAAACAGAGGAGGCTTCAAACAGCTGCAGAGTGGCACAATATCAGATTTTTCTTTCTGGCTTTTCCAACTTCCACTGGTTTTGTGGGGGACTTACATTATGGCCAAGGATCCCACTAGAGTCCCAGGAGTCATGTGAAACTGAAATCCTCGGATTCAGTTCAGTTTGCTTTGGGTCATTTATTTGATTGACCTGTTGAAAGGGAAAAGTCCAGCTGCTGTGTGAAAACTTTAGCTCAAACAACACATGGTCAGAGACTCTGCTAGCAAGCATGCACCTGTATCCATAATGCACATAATACTATTGCTACTACTACTACTACTACTACTACTACTAATAATAATAATAATAATAATAATAATAACAATAATAACAATAATAACAATGACTACACAAGTGCATTTCCTGAAGAAAATGCAGAGGGACTGTGCGGCAGAAGTGATTCCCTGCAGTTGCTAGGGCATTGCTAGGTGGTTGCTATGGCATTCCAAGTGATTGCTACTGCATTGCTAGGTCAATGGTAGGTAGCTACTATGATATTTCAAGCAGTTCCTAGGTCATTGCTAGGCTGCTGCTACGTGGTTTCTATGGTATTGCAAAAGTTATTCAATTGTTAAACAAACACACAGGTCATAATTCTTCACTATATGCGTACACCATATTACTTATATAATGCCATGGTTCAGTTCAGGAGATTCAATGGATAAAAAAAGGATGGGTGCAATCTGCTGGGTACTGGTGTACCCAGGTTTGACAATGTGAATTTTAAATTCTTGGTTGTATCTAAAAATCAATCCCACTGAAATGATTGGGGAACTAGTCAGCAAAAAAAATGAGTGTAGGAGGAGAACCAAAGAATATTTCCAGAAGCTTTGAACAAGCAAATCATTCTCAATGACCCTGCACACTTTGGTGTTGGAACAGTGTCAATATCTCAAAAGCTGCAGGACTAGTTTACATCAAATTTTGTTCTATAAGCAAGAAGAAGAAGAAGAAGAAGAAGAGTATAATAAAAGAAGAATATGTCACATAACAACAGTGTTGCAGAGTGCTTCACAATGTGCAATCCCTAATAAAAATATTCATTATGATGATGGTGATAATGATGATAATGATGATGATGATGATGATGATGATGATGTAAAAGACGATCAGCTTAGACCATTAGTATTTATCTTCAAGCTAAATCTGCAGAACGTGCATGCTAGAGAACAGACACCCCCAACCCCAGCATCTGTCTCTTTACTGCTACCAGAACTTTTCTGATGGACAGAGATGAGAATCGTGAGGGGATTTTCACATGGATAGCTGTGGTTGTGGTTCCTGTTTTATTTATTCTGACCCGAACAAGCCATTTGATGGCGGTCCTTTGACAAGGCAAGCCAGAAAACAAATGAGAGAAAAATGTTCCCTCATACAAATGCAGAGATCTAAATAACCCATTGTGCTGTCATTGCAAGACAGCTGAATTCATGGGGGGATATAGAAGAGGTATTTACTCTGTATTTAACAAAATACTTACTTACAAATGTATGGCCGTCTTTCATTCAAAGAACTGTATTTCAATAAGCAATTGGTGTATCAAATGATTGTGATATTACACCAGAATGTAAAGCCAGGCTGGAAGGACAATAATGTAAATAAACTGCAGTGTATAATGGCAAAAATTGCCAGGGTGAACAAGTCATCCCTTCAATCCAAAATTCATTTTGTTTTCATTTATTTATCATGGTGATTAAACAAACAAAAGTTGAAATGTCAAAACTGAGAAATGGAAACAATTTTCCAATTTCATAACCTCTCTTGATCATTTTTTATGATGTTATTATGTTTTTGGTGTTGGGGTAGTGTTTTCACTCTGTAGTCATGGCAGGCCATTGATAAACTCTATAGGAGGCTTTATTAAAAGCTGGTCTCTTTTTGATGAACACTATAGGAGGCTTCATTAAAAGTTGTGGAAATGGGTTCTAAAGAGCATTTATTAATTATATGGGTATCTATCATTTCATCATGTGCTGCCAGCAATATATGAACAATTACTTCACTTGCTGACTATACAAAACAATCTTCTCCATTAACTATTAATAAGGGCACTGCAATTAAAAAGTTCATGTGGCAGGTGGGGGTGTTGTTTAGCATTGGTCTGCACATGAAGAAGGTGTTTTGGGAACAAACTTAACATTTAATGACAAACAAGGCTCCCCAAGCCATGTTGTCCCAAACATAGTTATGTAATTTCTCTCTCTCTCTCTCTCTCTCTCTCTCTCTCTCTCTCTCTCTCTCTCTCTCTCTCTCTCTCTCTCTCTGTCTTTGCAGTGATCTGAGCATGTTTGTGTGTGGCCTTGAGCAAAGCAAGGTTTCAGATTACCGTCTGACTATGGTGCCAAGGAATGAATCCAAATTAAGAAAACCTTATATGTGCTCTTACCCTTTGGTCTGCTTTATTCTGTGAGTGGTATGCTGTTGAGATTGTTAGAATTTAACCCATGAGTTGCTCAAAGATTGAGTTTAAGAGTCTCCTCACCCAAGTGGTCCAGTTGTGCAGGAGTGGTGACAATGCAGCAACTTCAGGCTTTCCTTAGCCTGCAACCACAGCGTCAATAGATCTTCCCCCAAATCCCCCCCCAAAAAAGATCTTCAAATTTACCCAGATGTTTCTCAGCTACTGCAAGTGCTCATGAGACCTGACCCAGAGCAGCCAGACAAAGGAGACAAATGGTTGGTGTTGGAGCCTTTTTTTTACTTCCAGATGATACCGCTGAGTGGGGAAAGTGCCACAAACCCAACACTACAGCTGAAGCCATCCAGCTGGCCAACAACCACATGTGCAATTTTGCTGTCCCAGAGAACCTGCATGCCGTCCTATCCCACCCCCAGAACTGCTCCTACCAGAGCATTGCTCTGTGCCCTACAATGCTCACCCTATCTGCAAGTGGCAGAGTACTAAAGGGGTACATATCAGGCCTAAGGGACCAAAGCCTGATTCCAGACAAGACATTGGAAAGGGGCAGGGAGGTGAAGCTGAGGTGTATTCACTGGGATCTGCACACATATCATTTGGTGCCACTGAATGGTTTGAATACAGAAGCCAAAAACCTGCAATAAAGCTGGCAGTTAGTCCCTACCTTTTCCACTCAGCAATTTTGGGAACAGATTTGGTTCAGCTAGCAGCAGATTTACACTGCTGCTACTCAGCAGTTTTCTTAAACTGTGGAGAGAGGTAGTCCTTGTTACTCTGGTGACAGAGAAGATGAGTGGCAGAGAAAGATGAGTTGGGGCAGCAGTGTTCAAAAATATAAATCCCATTCCAATCCCTCTTGGAGTTCATTTCTCACCATCCCAAAGAGCAGAGCTCTGTTGCCAAGCTGCAAGCAAAAGATATGTTTTCTCCCTGCCTGGGTTTTATAAATTGCCTGAAGGAAAATGGTTTAGGACAAACTGGTGTAAATGCTATAGGTTAGAGTTACAGAGGAGTCACACAGTAGCTGGAACAAGTCCAGTGTGCTTGTCCCCAAGGTGTATTGGATGATCAGTTTCTGTATGGACTTCTGCAAGGTGACTACATTTTAAAAATGTGATCCTTGTCCAGTGCCAGGTTTTGACAAGCTGCTGGATCAGCTATTTGTATTTGACTCTGGATCTAACATAGGCTGATTGGCAGATTCCCTTATAGTCAAAGTCTAAGGTGGGATAAAGTTTTTTAGTTTACCACTGTACAATTTAGGCTTGTCAGTGCACCAGCTATGTTTCAGCAATGGACAACACACATGCCACCGCTTATTTAAATGACATAGTTATTTACAGTGACAATTTGCATGGGCATATACAGTATAAGATGATATGAAGGAAGTCCTTGAGATCAACCCAACAAAGTGTTAAACTTGAACATGTGGCGGTTTGGTATCTGGGCAGCCTCTTGGGTCATGGAAATGTGTATCCTCAAATTGTCCAAAAAAAGAGTGACGCAGATGAGACCATGATTTAGTATCTTGACGCCACATTAAATTGTATGAATAATTAACTATTATTGTATATAAAAATATATTTTAAAATAGTACAGCATTTTTCAGAAAGTTTCACAATTTTGACTGCTGTACTTCTACCTCATTGTGGACAAAATATAGAATGTGATGTCAATTTTCATTGATTAATGTAATAATTGCTTGAAATTAGAAATATTCATGCAGTAATTCTCTGTCAACATACTAGACTCCTATTAGATGCTTCTTTGAGCAATTGTCATCTTATCATTTATATATATCATCATATTAGTCACTCATTTAATTTATTTGATTTAAATTATTTCTTGTTTTTGTTACATCATATTACATTTGGAAAAAATAACACAACCTGCTTCTTCAGCCTGTATTTTGCTGGGGTGTTTTCCACAACCTTGAAGGTATAAAAGACAGGCATTTTATTAATGTGAATGTGCCACCCAGAAAATCAAATTTAGCAACTGTATAAAGCAAGTGAATGCACAGTATACTCTAAAATTTTGATGTAACTTTTAAATTTAAGTCGAGACTGAATTTGCCAACTCTGAATACTTTCTATTTTTCTGACATGTCAGGGCAAAGGACTGGCCAGTGATCAAAACGCATTTCTTTTAGGCAGGGTGCGGCCAATATTAGCAGTGAGGCATAGGTTCCGTCATTAAGAAATTACCCCTAGACTCTGTGTTTAAGGGTGTGTTCTGTATATAACATCTCATAAGATCATACCTCACTTACTGTAAGTGTCCAAAGGGAACCTAGAGAAACCCAAGCTATGTGACCCCAGAACCACCAGCGAGCAGAATTACACTCTTATAAAAATTACATCATCAAACAAATCATATAGTGAGTCTCTCACACTTAAGTAATAGGTTAAGGTTAATGCTTCTTTTAGAACAATGTTAGATTGAATTAGCAATGATGACATTTTCAGCCATACACCCAAGGGTCTCAAGTAATGTCTCAAGTTTCTCAAGTTTGGTTTGGACATCCTGTACTCATTTGTGTTTTAGTGAGATCTGTTATTGAAGATGCTACTACAAATAGACAAAGATTTAAAAAAAAAAACTCTACCTGTCCAGGAATGAGAGGTTCCTTGTCATCAATGTCAATCAGTATGTCATCTCTTGGTGTGTGAGGAAGGGTTTCTGTGAAGACAAAATGTGTAAGGTCATTTTACATTACACTATATTTGCTTTTTGTATCCATTCAAATTCATACTAACCCAGCTCATCTTCTATGGGTTCTTCATCCTGGTTTTCTGCCAGGCAGTGGTACTCCTCCAGAGAGTGGATGGTGCATTGGCCCACCACTGGCTTCCTGCCAAACTGCCGGTTGTCAATCACTTTGATCACCAGTGGGGGCATGTAGAGTTCCTCCCTGGGCAGCCGCTGAGTAAGCAAAAAGGTCACAGAATGTAACATGACAAGACAAATGTCTAGTAGTAGGTCCCTGGTAATCTTAATCTTTTCGCCACTTATCCAGCTGGATTCATTAGTTCTAAAAACCTTTACAGACAGATTGACATGTGGAAAAAGCTTTTGACACAAAATGAAGAAAAAACGATATATGCTTCTGCCAGTCCTAACTGTGGTGCAGTGCATGTCTTTTGAATACAGTATTGTTGTTTTCTCCATTTCACATGCAATTAGAGAGAGGCTCATCTCACTGCCACAACACTCAGTGCAAATAACCAAAGGAATTATGACATGGTGAGCATCTGACTTGTGCTTGGCATAGAGCTGTCTCTAACTGACAGTGAACCATCAATATTTCCAGCCAGCATTCGTTCCACACAAAGCCTTTCACCGTAAGATGAGACTCCATGCATACTCCAGACCGTTTAGAGTTAGGCAATTACAGGTTGGACTTGCTTGATGCAGTGGATTGTTGCTGTGGCAGTCATTGTAGCAGTGAGGTCCAAAAAACAATGCCAGCAGAGTGAAACCCATGTCAAGGCTAATGATATTGCTGATCTGTACTGCCAAAACAGCAAGTTTTAAGGAATAGACAAGCAACAAAATCCAGTTTTTTGCCAAAATAATGACAAGATATTAAGGTGCTTTTTGTTGTTTTAATTGAGTTATCTGGGCTATAATACAAGTTGCTGAAAGTTAATACTTACCTATTAGATCATATGAAAAGTAAATAAAAAAAAAACATTTATTGGCATCCAAAATGAAGTTGGTCTCTTACCTTCACCCCTAAAATGTTCCCAGGAGAGTTGGTTAAAAGTGAAATAGAACTACTGGATGTGATAGATTGATTTCTTTATAAAGTGAGTTGTGGTGAACAAGATTAAGCTTAAAATGTACCACATCAATGAAGAGTGTGTTGACATCGAAGTTGGGATTCTTCTTAGTGTTGCGGATGACACAGGACTGTACCATCCAACCTCCACACTCGACCTGCAAGCTGGGGGATGTCACACTGGCCAGCTGGAAGCTCTTCAGGTTACGTACCCCCCACGCTAGGATCTAAAATGTCATACACTGAAAGTCAGTTTATTTGTAATGGATACTGGGTATTTGGAAGTTCAAATCCTTACTGGTAAGTATGCTGGTCAGTTCTCTGTGCCTATACTGGACTAACCTCAATAGCAGTGCGTTCTAGGACAGGTCTAATGCCGTGTGGCACCATGAAGACATTTGGCTCTCTTTGGGGAGGTGGGTTTGGCAAATCTGAGTCTTCTGGCTACCAATCAGAAAACAAAAACAGGGTTTAACACTGGATGGACCTGTATACAAGAAGTAGCACAGCAGTGGGCACTGAATTGTCAAATTGGCTCTGTGCACCTTAACACTGCACTTTATTCATATGTGGAACACTGTAGCTGTATGACTCACTTACAGTCCCTGAAACGACACCATTTGGAGATGGGCGTCATAAGGCACACATGTTTTAGTTCCAGATTGCAGAGGAAATCGGTCAAACATTGTTATGTTAAATATTAGTTGTGGTTAGCCGACATGCCAAAAAATGAGACCCTGATTGTTAGCAGAATTGCATCGCTGCCTTTGGGAGCAATGTTAAATCCAATGTCACTGTTAAATACAATGGCATATTGTTTAAAAACACTGTTATATTTCTCACATCTTTAATAATACACCATGTTATGTTTGAGTGTCATTATTCTGAGGTGAAAAAAGCTGCCCTTAAATTTCCCCAACCCATTAATAAAAAAAAATGCTTCCCAACACCGATACCAAATTCCATCCAGAAACAGAACATAGTCTTAAGTTAGAAGTATGTTGTGAGCAAGTGTTGTATTAAATGATGCACCATCTCAAAATTTTGGGAAATCACATTATTGTCTTTATTGAAATTAATCTAAATTGCCAACAGCACAATGGTTTGTTTCCATGTTAAGCCAAGGGCAATAAAGACAAAGTAAAGCTTTCAGTAAAATAAAAAGACAAAAAAGTGGAAGCTTCACAGATTATTGTGAGAAAATGACCAGCAAATTTCAATGCCATTGGTTTCTTGTCCCCTGAGAATACTGGTCTAATCCAGTGTACATCTGCTCAGCTGTGAATATGATCTTACCATATTGCAGAAGAATTTTTTTCTTCAAAATCTAGTGTGCTTTTTCATATCATAACCTCCCGCACATTGTTTTAGATTGGTAGTACTCTCACCCTGACCTACTGAACCAGTATTAACTAATCAGGAACCCATCTTTACTGGAGTTCTTCATCATTGTGGTTTGAGGGAATGAGTTTGAGAACAAGATTCAGGAAGAGATATAATTACTGCATGATCTATGTTGTAAATTCCATTGTGCTTAAAGCTTGTGGTGGTGCTAACCCTTCAGTTCACCAACAAGGCTGTGTGTGTGAATGTGTGTATATACTTTACCCATTGCTGCAAACTCTCGGAGAAGGCCACTGGAAATACAAGCTTGAAGGCAAAGTAAAAACAAGAGAAGGAACATCAGATGAAAAAAAAATGGAAGGAAAGGACGAGATTCATTTAAAAATAAAAACAATATTAAATACAAAGTACCAAGCTAGCTATTGGTCAGGTATTATAATTGGGATCAGCATTACTTACTTCATCCATAATATGAGAATGTGGGACAAGGTCACCCTGGGAATAAAAAAAAAATTGAAAATATAATTAAAATTTTCAAAGCAAAACAGAGATGAGAGCATTAGTTGCCTGTGTGTGTATGCATGGGCATGTTTTATACAGGGCTGTTTCATGCTATAATTGGTACACTAAGTGGTTGATTAGGCCCCCAGACCACCAGGGGATCCATAAATAGAACTACAATAAAAAAGGCATAGTTTACTATCATTTGGCAAAAAGCTATAAGGATCAGGCAGTCTCTGGACCCCCCTTGTGGTGTGAAAAAATAGAAACTGCAATTTACATAACTAAACTAAATAAATAACATAAATAAGGTCAGAATATTACAAAGAAGCATTGATCACATCTATCAGGGGTTGAAAAACACAAAAAGAAAATAGCTAATTAATGGGATTTAGTCAGTTTGGATACTTTCTTGTTTCCATTTGCTGATAATGGAAACTAGAAATAGTAAGAAATGTTCAGCTAACACAAATTACATTGCTAGCTACTCACCAAATCAACAATTAAAGAAGAATGAAGAAATTATTTTTGATGTTTGAATATATTTCCATTTTCATTTACTTTTTTTTATTTATTTTTATGCATTGTATTATATTTATTAAGGCAGTTGTTTAGAGATTTAATTTCTTATATGGTTCTTGTTCAGATGATATTCATTTTTATTATAAAACATTATATTTTTCAAAATAATTCTGTTCATTCTTGCCTATAAAAGTGTGGGTGGGGGATACCTGCATTAATTGTCACTTACGGTGTCCAAATGTTCAGAAACAGCTTAGTGGGGATTAAAATGTCCCCACATGAATAGGAATATTTGACAGTTTTGACCATGTGAGGACATTTGGCTGGTCTTTACAAAGAATATTAGTATTAGTAATCAGTATTTTAAGATGCATGCATGTGTGTATATGTCTGTGTGTGTGAAAGAAAGGGAAAGATAGATAGGGAGAGTGAGTGGGAGATACCATGCTTTGCTTGGGTGGCCTGGCCTTTAAACATGCATAGTAATTCAATTTCCCTCTGATTATGCCGCTGTAACTGGTGCCAGGTGGGCATGATGGGTGGAGCCTCTGGCACACGTAACCACACAATGGTATCTATAGTCATTCTCATGGCATTCTGCATTACACAGACATGTTCCTTTGGCTGATCCAAGAGTAGAGGGGGAAAAAACCCACAAATATATGACAGTTTGTTAAACACATCCAGGATTGAAACAAGGCCAGATAAATGGGTCCAGGTACAGTGGCGTTCTTACCACTTAGGCGCAGCCCTATCCAATTACTTTGTCATGCTTGTCTTGGAGAACAGTAAGGGCCAGTGTTGGAGAATAGAGACGCAATAATGTGTGTGTATGTGTGTGTGTGTGTGTGTGTGTGTGTGTGTATGTGTGTGTGTGTGGACCATCTTTGTGGGGACCAAATGTCCCCATAAGTATAGGAATATCAGATATTTTTGACCTTGTGAGGACATTTTACTGGTCCCCATAAAGAAAGTGTCTTCTTTTTAGTAGTTTTTAACAAAATTAATTAACAAAAACAGCCAAAAAGTTAAGGTTAGGGTTAGGGTTTGCATTAATTAGCTGCAGTAATAATTATGTCAAGGGAAAGTCCTCACAAGCATAGCCATACAAATGTGTGTGTGTGTGTGTGTGTGTGTGTGTGTGTGTGTGTGTGTGTGTGTGTGTGTGTGTGTGTG
>JAOVVH010000052.1:12231097-12242742 GCA_028566435.1 Scorpiodoras heckelii
TGTGTGTATGCTTGCATGTGTATGTCGTGTGTACTGAAACATCACTAACCTCTTGTCCAGGGATGTGATGAACTGCAGGCTGTGATAGATAGATAGATAGATAGATAGATAGATAGATAGATAGATAGATAGATAGATAGATAGATAGATAGCATTATTGGACCACACATTTAATAAGTCTCAAATGAAAGCGGTGACATCATGGGACATTATTAAATTAGCCCGTGGCCACTGGGAATAAAGCCTGTTCACATGTGAACAAGCACTCATCAAAAAGCACACAATGTTCTCCTGGGACCCAGGCGCCCTCCTCACACACACACACACACACACACACACACACACACACACACACACACACAGATATACACACAGTTCCCTAATGTGGACACAATGCAGTCTATTCAGAGCAAAACCACAATGTAAAAAAAGCAAGACCTCCCGTAAATGAATTAAATGTTATTGTCCAGAGCAATATTAAAACACAAAACAGTACACATCTGAACACGTGCTTGTGCAGAATTTATAGTGCAAGTGTCTTGCCACATTTGCTCCTTATTTTTTTAACATGAGTAGAATTTAACCATTGATTTGAGAGCACATGTGCAACACCAGAGTTTGAACCATGAAGCCTACAGCTGTGACTTAATATTATTAATTTGAATAAACATATGATTATATTTACTAAAATAAATCTTTTCACATTGCAGACAACTCTGCTCCAGCTGTCTCTGAAATGAAAAGTCAAAATCAGCTTTCCTGGTCAGCTTTTCATACCGCAGTTGAGTACATCCTAGCTTATTTCTGCTTCTGGAGCAACAACATTTGTTAGCCAAATGTTAGAAATGTTGGCCAAATCTGATGCAATATTCACATATTCAAAATGATGAACTTTTCAACTTGCAAGCAGGCGGTCATGAACGCTGGCAATGGTTTCCCGGGGTTGAGCTGGCTTGCTACTCCGCCCGTGTCACTGTGACTGCCCACACAGAGCACCGACTGCTGTGTGAAAATCCCTTACCATAAGAGCTTATTTCAAGAAGTGCCATTACAACATCAAGCTTTAAACTGTATTAACTAGTGTACTTCACCAGTTCAAAATGCACTTCCAAACAAAAAGGAAGATGCTTGTTAGCACGGTTAACAAACTGAGGCTGTAATGATTGTAATGATAATTAACAGATTAACAGATAAATTCAGCTGTCAGAATGCAGGCCAAGGTAAAGTAAAAACAATTCATAAGTTATTTAGGACCAGCTTACTGTAGAACACTACACATTATTTGGATTTGGAAGAGATAATGTGTTTTAAACAAATGCAAATACAAATATAAACAGACACACTGTTTGCCTGATAAATTGTTAAAAACATGCCAGAAAGGTTCACAATCTGTTTCTGGTTAAGGTACAGGTGTGCAACAGCACTGGGATCCTGCGAGAGGCAACAAAAAAATTCTGCAAGAGGTTTCATGCAGGTATGAACGAACTGATCTTGAAGTTCAAATGAAAGGCCATGTTAATGAGAATGAATGTTGGTCATTCTTAGTAACTGAAAACTACATTTTTACATACTGGTACAAACAAATGTATTAACTGCATACGCAAGATTAAAAACAGTCCTGAGCATATCTCAAGTACATCTTCCCCACACTATGGGATTCAATCTGAATACAGATTGGTGTTGTAGCCTTGACACTGGTCTCAAGACCCCTTTTTCACTTACTTAGTCTTATCTCAGACTTGAAATCAATTATACTCGATCTTGAATCAGTCTCGGATTAGGGCAGCATGGGTCAGACTAGTTATTTTAAAGGGAGACCTCTAGACCATTTTTCCCCCAGCACAGAGACAATGCTAAAGTTTTTTACTTTTCATACTCTCAAAATAACTATACTCATTCATTTAAAAAAAAATAAAATGAATCAATTAATTCCCATTGTATCCACTGGTGCTATGTATTTGATATATAATGTTGATGTGATATAGGTGAAAACTGGCTTTTTTTTAGGTCTTGGTCTCAGCTTGGTCTCACATCCTTCAAAGACTCACTCTTGAATCAGTCTTGACCACCCAAAAGTCTTTAATCAGACTGAACACTTTAAGGCCTTGGTTTTGACTCAGATTTGATATAGTTGATCCCATCTCATCATTAATACAGATAGAGATATGAATATTTGGAGCACTGAAGAGATACAGATACAGATAGGGGCACTGCATGTCTGATAATCCTGTTGTTGTACTGTTCCACTGGGTTACAACTTTTCAAAGACCTTTAGGCAGAACTTAGCTTCAAACCCCTAATTATGTAATTTCTAAGGAATTACACAGAATGCAGTTTCTAGTATTCTACATAGTCTGGGTAATTTACAGCAATATTATACAGTTGATTGGTTAGTGTCACTGTGATTGACAGGGAGAGCAAGAGAGTATGACATCCCTCCCACCCAGAAAGCACAGCCAATGTTGGTCACTACATTGGGTCATTGTAGAGATTCAAACTTACAATCTCCCAACAACAGTATAAACACTCTTCTGTTCTGCCACTTGGGAGTTAAGCTTGTAATGCTTTTTGATGCCACATTTTGGTCTAAGACACAATAAGTTGCCACATAAACAAGCTATGGTGGCAACCTTTACCTTATCTCTGCGGATCAGCTCAAATGAAGCAAGAAGTTCACCAGCTGCTTTGCCACCTTTCAGGATGGGATACCATGCCAGACGAGGAGAGGAGCGCACAGAGGGCTGACATATACTGCACCCCATAAACTCATCTGCCCCCTATAGGAGAAGTCAAAGGACAAAATCCATTATGATGAAAAATAAGAACATAATTTTGTCATCTGTGATATTATCATTCAGAAATATATTACATATCCTATGAGTATAGACAGTGTGTTGATATTTTTAACACACCAGTGTGTTCCAGATACACAATTTGTGTCAATTTGTGATGACAGCAGCAATGGGACTGAACGTATTGTGTTGAACAATGTCCATGTTGTTCTCCAGAAATTTAACACATCATCAACACAAAACGGATGCACAATGTGTTAAAATAGTGACAACACAAAAAGTGTGTTGTCATTTAACATACCATTTTTGAGAGTGAAATTCAGGCCATAAATAGCCACCTAACCTATGCTTTGATTTTTGCAGCACTCATTTGCACGAACCTGCATGAACACATTTAAAGACATACGTGCTCACACACACACTCATCTGCACACAGAATGTAAACTCACATAAGTGTCTTGATCATAGAACTCCACAACAATGTTTGGTGGGCTCTTCTCTGTCATGCTGGGATCTCCAAACATCTCCACCTCATAGAAGATAAGAGTCTGATCCCAGGTGGGGTTAAGCGTGTTCCTTATGGTCACTGTCTTCTGGCTCTGGTGCAGGAATGACACAATGGCATAAGGATCTGCAAAAAAAAATGTCCAAATTCAGCATCAAACAAAAGAGATGATCTAGTCAAAGAAATTGTGCTATAGAGTGTCATATAATATATGTCCTCAAATCCTAAAACTTAGGAGCTCTAAAAGAGAGTATTGCAAATCAGATTAAACTGTCAAATTATAGCATAAGAACATTTCAGCAGTAAATTCCATTACGTTGTAATAACATCCAATGGATTCCTTTGTAATTTAATAATGGTGATTTTGTTTTGCCACAGTGATAGACAAATAAAATGGAAAGAAACAGTTGCCAGTGTTAGGATGTACAACCGCAAAAACTAGCAGAGGTCTGGTTGTCATTAAAAGCGAGGCAGTGATTTAGTAGTTAATGAAAGTCCTTCTTTCAAGGCTTCCAATGCATCACTGAGTGTAATAAACTGTGGTGTTTCTGTCTTTGATAATATAATAAGGGCGATGAAGTAAGGAATACAGTGCCAGCTGAACTAGTGAAAATAGCCATATGCCTGCAAGGAAACTGTTTGAACTCTTGGTCATCCAAAAGTAATGTCTATACAAGCGTGTGTGTGTGTGTGTGTGTGTGTGTGTGTGTGGACCATGTTTTTATATCTTATATCAATTTACACCAAATTGTCCCCACAAGGACAGGAATATCTGATATATTAAACCTTGTGTGGACATTTTGCAGGTTTTTGTTGTCGATTTTAGCAAAAACAAAAACATTAATGAGCCAAAAAAGTGCCTTTTCATTAATGAAATTAAAGTTAGGGTTTGGGTTAGTGTTAGCAATTATTAGCTGCAGTAATAATCTCACAAGTATAGCAATACAAACGTGTGTGTGTGTGTGCGCGCGCCTGTATGCACGCACCAAAGAGTTAAACTTATTTATTCTGAAGTGAGTCGAAATGAAAATGAATGACATAAACTGCTTAGGAATGCCTGCAATTGAAGAGACAGTCTCAGTTTATTATTACAGTCCACGTAAACCATCCTCAATGGGATCGTTTCACTAGGGAGGGGAAAATGGACCTGCTTTTTCCCAGCTCCGATTAACACATACACACAAACTTATACCCCTTCCCACAAAACATTCTGGCTCAAATAAACAGAGGCATAAGTAAGCCAAGTGTGCACCATCACCCAGGAGTCAATGGGAAATAAATACAGGCGAGGGCTAATCAAGTTGCACAGAGTAAATAAATACTCCTCCTGAGGGGATTGTGGGACTGGACAACAGTGCAGCAATGGCCGCCCACGTGCATGACTCAACCATGCGAGACTCTGAAGAGTACTGCCATACAGTCAGACGACAGAGGAGGCACTGCCAGTATGCATTGTTTGTAATCTGTCAACAGCGTAGTGTTGGCTTGTTCAAGTGCAGTGTATCATTTTTATATTCTTAAAAATGTATCAGGGTGCCTGGGAAAAAACTGTAGCCACAGGCAGGTCATAAATAAATGCATTTTGTAGCCGACCACAAGACAGCATGTTGAATATTGGGTGGAATCACACATAGTTGGCGCGTTTTTATGGCATTATCGAGAGTTAACCAAATATTTAAGAGCAGATATTGTTCTTCGGTATTGTATTTGAGAGTCAGAGGCAGCGGGTTATAATTATATGATTATATGAACTTATTTATTTTCCAAATTCAATTCCATTTACAATTTTCATGGTCAGATTCCATAGCAGGGGTCCAAACACTGGCAGATGTGGTCATTACAAGCAAATCCATTCACTTGTAGAAAATCACATTCATTTAGTGAACACAAAGGTTCTTTGGTTAAAGGTTTCACACAGAATCTTACAATAGTGGGGTTCCCTTTCAAAAGAAGCTCCAAATAAACCCCTCTCAAAAGAAAGCACTTTGTAAAGGAACTTGTGAATTTTGTTGGCATTGTCTGTCAGCAAAACTCAGCAAAACATTACATTAATGGCATTTGGCAAAAGGCCTTATCCAGAGTGACTTAAAAATGTTGTCAAATGTCATAATGATGTATTTCCCTTACACCACAGCATTGTTGAATTCTCAGATTTGATTGGCCAGAAGGTGTTGATTAATGTTCTTTAATAGCAGATACTGACAATAATGTAATTTTTATTGTCATCACTTTAATTTGTTAGCATTTCTGCAGTAACTGCTCATATACAGAGACTTTTAGTGGACAAGCTAATTAATCTAAGGCTTAAACAGATTAAAAATATGCTAATTAGCAAAGAACATTGAAGAAGTATTGATATGGTGACGCTTTCTGAAAGTAGACATTTATTTAACTCAAATGGAAGGAGTCCTGGGTGGCAACACTTTGTAATGGACAGTAGGTTTTATCTTCAGGACAGAAGACTTTCTCTAAAACATGGCAGGCTGCATATTTTGTCTAATTATCTTCAAGCGAGAGAAAAAAAAGATAAAAAAAGAGCGAGACACTGCTGACAGTTACATTTATATCCTTTGGCAGACCCCCTTATCCCAAGTGACTTACATTTATCTCATTCATACAACTAAACAGTTGGGGGTTAAGGGCCTTGCTCAAGGGCCCAACAGTTGCAGCTTGGCTGTAGTGGGATTTAACCACAGAGCTACACTGCAACCAACTGAAGGCCTGTTTGTAACAGGATCTAACTATAAACAGTTACAAAGCATGAGGTTTTGTTCATTAATAAATGAAACATTTTAATTGTTGGCAAATTGCTGTGCTATAAGAGGAATAAAATGCTCTGGAATAAAAATCCATTTTGGGATGGTAACACCTGCCTGTCATGGGGTAACTTCACACACTGATGTGTTTTTGCCTTAGATATCTCCCATCCCTATTTGAAGATTAATTGATTATTTTTTTATCTGTGATAAGTCTTGCAACAGAATGTAACGAAAGTCCTCTTAGCTAAATGTAACATTCTGGTGAATTTTCAGTGCACTGTTATTTGCCAGTGCAGCATGGTGGCACAGTGAGTAGCATTGCTGATTTAGTAGCATTACTCTAGGATCCACAATTCAATCCTGAGCCCGGGTTATAGTCTGTGAAGAATTTCTGTGCATGTTCTCCACATGGCTTTGCTCCCATTTTCCAAAATACAACAGTAGGTGAACTGATAAATTATCCCTGAATGTGTGTGAATGTGTGTGCATGGTGCCCTGTGATGGACTGGCATCCCATCCAGGGTGCATTTCTGTTTGACACTTGGGAATGGCTGCAGCTCCACCGTGACTATACCCAGAAGAAAGTGGTTACTGAAAGCGAGGGGGTGAGTGAGTGAGTGAGTGTTATTTGGGACACAGTATGTCCACCCAGTGGCTTTAGTCTTTCTGCAGTGTGGTCACTGTAATAGAGAATGGAACTGTGGATGGAGGTCACATTTCTTTTGCTCCTTTGTAAATCTTGTTGCACATCATTTTATTTTACTCAGCTCCATTTCAGTCACCAAGGACAAGTGGTCCCAGTCCTGCCCTGATTTATACCTTTTCCTCAGACTTCTAAAAAAGAGCTGTGGGCTCAGCAAAGTCTGGTAACTGACCCTAAAATTTCATGAAGATTTGTAGTCAGAAGACCAGGCCTGATCATTTATACTGGCTTCATATTTCTGAAAAGATCTGCTTTTTTTCATGGGGGTCTGTGGGCTTAAAATAATGCCCCAAGCACAGGACCTGTCTAACTCAGTTTCCACTATCTCATCACAAACTAAAGGGCAAAAATTGTATATATAATGGCCACACCTCTCCTTTGCACCCAGTTTTCTGTTTTTAGTGACTGTTTTTTCCACACATTGGAGATTTATGCTGGACATCTGTAGTGTGTGATAACCATGCACTATGAAGAGCGATGACAGAGCTTCAATGACACAGCACACCCGGTGCTTTATGAGTCTTTCTGTGGCAAATTTCTGCCTAACAAATATGTTAAGGGTTAATCATATCAGTTTATTTGAATGTGGCTCTGCTGTAGCCTTTTTTATTGCCTTGGCTTTCCTGACAGTGTTCTAAAACAACAAACCTAATAGAAATGTCATACTGTGTGCTCTGATTGGGACGAGTTTACAAAACGCATTCATTCATGAGCAGAATTGATCAATCTAATAGCCATTCTACTGTTCTTTAATGGTGAATCAGGAGAATTGTGCTTTTCCTGTATCACTGTTCTCATAGAAAGTATGAAAGTGCCTTTAGTAGCTAAGACACTATTCTTCATTAGGCAGACTAAATGATTACAGTGAAACAGTAGCCCTGAATCCTTTCCCACAACATCTGGAGCCCCATTCATGCAGCGCAGCCTAGAATTTTCCACCTGATAAGCCTGGTTAGAGTGTTTATATCAACGTCCATATCTAGTGAGCTAACCACACTCATTATGCCAAATCCCCCTTCACCAAAGCCCAAACATACATCATAGTATGAGGGTAATCCTGATGTCTGTGTGCATGTACTTGCACACAAGTCAAGACACACACACTTTAGTTGCACTTGCTTTGGATTTCGTTTCCAAGGATACAAGGTACGATGAGCCAAACCACAACACCGCTCCAATGAGATGTTTGCACCGCCTTTAGCTATCTCCATTAAACCACAAAACTACATGACCTCATAGAAGCTTGCATGTACCTAATGAACAACCAATTTTAAATATTTCCTTATAGGTCCTTGTAACTTTATTAAGTTAGCTTTCTGTCACGCTTCGGTTTTGTATTAATGGTTATAGTCCATTAATGAGTCTAATATTTGTACCAGTTCAATTTCTGTTCTCAAAGTGAAGCAGAGGAATATGTCTCTTATTAAGCAATACAGTTCAAACGCATCATCTTCCAACTGTAGCTAGATAGAAAACAAAAAGGCTATTCAAGAGTAACATTTGTTTCACTAGTACAATGTCTTCTGTTGTGTCCACAGCAGTAAATCTGCTGTGCTTCTCTACACTCAGGGCTAAGCTCTACCAAAAACTGCTTTATCCCAGCCTTTGCCAAGCACCATATTTTACCCTCTCTGACGTAAACTCAGCCTTGGGTACGCTAACATTAAGTCTCACAAGACTTCACTTTTATGATTTTGTTATTTATAAAACCCTTCTATTATACTGAGCAATGCTGACCTTTTTTTTTTTTTACACAGCGGATACATAAAAAAGTTACACCGCCTCCATTACATACCGGTTTCAATGTGCATCATATTAGGCTTACCAGTAGACCCCGATCTATGATGCATGTTAATAAGCATGCTGGGTAGAGAAATATGCATTTACCTGGCATGACAATTTAGCACGAAGCTCATGTGGTACAGCAGTAAGAGCCCAAGGTCAGATTTTACTGTAGTCCGGATGTCTGGTGTGCCTCTGTTAGAACACTAACAGTGCAACAGTGGCTCACATTAAGAAAGTACCATTAGGCCACCCTGGAGACTGTAGAAATAACTACGGGCTCCAGGGTTAAAAGGTCAGAGCCAGGGCGTGGCACAGCGTACACACGTGGCATTTTGACAAACAAATACAGATGCTTATAATAAATGGCAGACTTGTAAAAGAACAGCTCCTGCACAAGAACACATCTGCACTTGGCTCCCTCAAAGCACATCTGCTTCAAAACTAAAAAGCACTTTCTTAACACTAAAGCTCAACCTTAGAGAATACCAAGAATGCATAACTGACATGACATATGATTCTGACCCACCTGAGAAACTGTCTTTATCCATAGCCAGCAGGTCTCTAGCCTGATACAGATAGCAACGCAAATGATAGCGTGTTCCACCTGAAACACAATGCAGGAGTGAGTGCTTCACAGTACAGCATGTTGTGTTTTAATATTTAAGGGTTATTTTTTAAAAATCAGACTAATTACTATCGAAGAAGCATGAGATGGTGGGACGATTGACACCGAAAGTTGTTGTGGCAGACCTGTCATCATTTTTGTCATCAGTCACACTGCCCTGTTGATGGACAGAAAAAGAAACGTTAGAGTGTAAAGCTGAGCCAATTAAGCAGTAATATGTTCCCTGAATGTAAACAAGACTTGCATACTTTGGCTGTTGAGCAGGACAAAGAGTTATTATGCTGGATCAGATATCTAACAATTCCAACCAAGAGTGTAATGAAGAACGTGTTAATGATCTGCATACCGCCAGTTAGTAAGAGGGGCAACTCCATCTGTACCACAAACCACTGGCACTGAACTACTGTACGTCACCACCTCGTGGTGCTGGAATTTCAAATGAAGCAGCCAGAAAAAAAAATCATTAAAAAAGAAACATCTAATTGTGTGTCTTGTTTAAAGGGAAAGTGCTGTGTCATCTGAGGTTCTATCGACTTGCGTGACTTATTGCCTTATTTTTGGGAGAAAAAAATATGTTCTTCCTTAAAACAAAGCTCAGAGTTTAAACTAGTCATGGCTAAAATAGGATATGACAAATAAAATACACAAAATACAGCAAACCAAATTGCATCAAAACCAGCTCAATGCTGGAATCTGCCAAATTCATCTGCGGAATTGGCTTGTATATGATAGCATCATTCCAGTGGTCAGAGAAACAGTCCAGTGTCATGTACCATCCACGGATTTGAGACCGTGAAAGAGTAACAGATCCCATATGCTTAATATGCGTGTACTATACACAGTAGGAGTGATACTGTTACATAAAGGTAGTGATGAATAAACTGGGTGAAATGTAACCATACGATAACAGAAACAAGGCAGTGCCACAGTGAGGAACCAACTCACCCAGCTTGAAACCACTGCTTAACCACTAGCGTGTGCCCAACATCGGCTCATGGCAATCCAACAGAGTCGGCTTGCTGGCTTCAGAGACTAGAGGATAGAGACATCGGAAGCCAGTAGAGCACTGAGGCTTAAGAGTTCAGCCATGTTAATCATAATCTAGAAAATTCCAGCCTAAAGTGTAGCAGAAAACTCCACCACAGTATCCTTTAACCTTTTCAACTTTCAGAAGAGTTCAGTCCAGTCTTTCATTCCTTATTCTTATAAATGCACCTTTCTCCTATGAGTCTGCTGAGCAATGAATGAATGAATGAATGAATGATGTTCAATTTCTATAGCGCCTTTCTCAAACCCAAGGACGCTTTACAGTCAACATAAACCTTTTTTTTTTTTTTTTTTAACACCAATCACACACCGGTGAGAAGCGGCAGCCAATTGCGCACAGCGTACTCTCAACCGGAGACCACAGCCCCCTGGGGGAATGAGCAGAAAGATTAAGGATTAAAGATGAATGGATATAGAAACTGCATAAAAAGTTTTATGAAGTGGTTTTGGCAATTCTTTACTTTTTTTCTCTTTTCTTTTACAATACACAATGTTTTTAGGCACCTATATCCTGTACTCATACTCAATGACCATTTTATCAGGTAAACCCACCATGTAGGTCATTCTGTACAATTTGAAACCATTTGCTAGAATTTGTCAGCCTTCCTCTATTCCATGCATCAAAGCACACCTATAGACATCCCTAATAAAATGGGCCATAAGTAGAATAAGCTGGCAACTCAGTGTTATATATATATATATATACACACACATGGAAAAATATAGTTCATATCTTCCTCATGTGCAAATAAGAAATGGTAACATAACAGGGACTAAATAAACATTTTCTATTTCATACTTCCAATGCAACCCTTTTTTTCCCTCCCACTTTCATTTCACCTTGTTACAATCCAAGCCAGAATATCATTTCTAAATGATTTTTCATGATTAAAGAAAGTCATCCAAGTGCATGAATTTTCAAGTATTGCTCCATCTTGGAATGTTTCGTTTGGAAAAAAATCTTTTTTCCAATTTTCGTTTGGAATTTTAAAAAGATAATTTTAACCCAAAAAGCCATAAATGACTACGATCAGCGCTTGGGTGGGCACTGACCCTGAAACCAGACTCTAAACGTGATTATTAGTGCCCATGGTCCAGAGAGATTGTGAGTTCAGGAGCTGCCAGGGGATCCCCCAACCCACAGCTGGTAGCATTAACAGGGCCTTTCAATAGCTGAGCCGACTCCATCCAGAGCGATGTAAAGCTCGGATCCAGCCAAGCCCACATCACAGCCCACGCCAGAGCAGCCTGGAATGGATGTGACACAACGGACCCAGTAGACTGGGAGCCTGAGAAACGAGTGAACATACTGTACTGTACACACACATTTTCCGTTGCACGCACACACACACGCACACACACACACACACACACACACACACACACACACACACACACACACACACACACACAAACACACACACACACA
>JAOVVH010000052.1:12247066-12264285 GCA_028566435.1 Scorpiodoras heckelii
TAGGTGTGAATGTGTGTGTGAGTGTGTGTTGGCCATGTGATGGACTGGCGACCTGTCCATGGTGTACCCTACCTTCGACCGATGACGCTGGGATTGGCTCCAGCCCCCCCACCCCACCCCCCGTGACCCTGACTAGTGGGATAAAGCAGAAGATAATGGATGGATGGATGAATATATCTTGATTTTTTTTTTAAATGCTTACTGTCTCTGAAAACACAGATAGTTTCCCCTCTGAAAACTGGTTGAAGTGCTTGACATCAGCAGCCAAACCGAACCACACCTTCACTCTGAGCTGTGCTGGGATCTTACAGTCCTCGCTACCACCCTGTGGGTACTAAAACATACACCCATAAGTATAATTAAACAGTTTATAGTTAACAATAGGCACAAATATTTGAAGAGCCATTTCCACTGCTTGCTCTGCTAGCAGACACACCTTCATGAAGACAGTTTGCAGCTGACCACAGTGTTTGCCACAGTAACCCTGAGAGAAGAGCACCTCCTGGGCTGGGATTCTGTGGTATGCCACTCTTTTGTCCCCCTGAAGCATCCAGATCACTATGTCTGGCAGACTGTTCTGAGGCTGAAAAAAGGGAATAATGATTAATACATAAGTAAATGAGTGAGTAAGTAAATAAGTAAGAAAGAAAGAAAAAGCATTCAAAGGAAACTTAAATACCATAAATATGGCACCCCCTACTGTTCACATGAAAATATTACATTTTCAAATAATAAATACCGTATTTAAAGATAATTAGGTTTTTAAAAAAATAACAAATGCCCACATTGCTTACTGGTTTTTCTATAATCAAAATTCTCAGTTGTATATAGTGATTGTATAACATCTGATTGTCTCAACTCTCTGCAGCATTAGCTGTTATAATGTTCAAAAGCATACCACAAATATTAAACTAATAGAGAAAACAAATAAAATGGCTTAGTATGTAAAGGTAAAGCCAAATATTTTTTGGACTGGGCCAGTAATGTTAAAATCATTCTGTTTTAATTCTGTTCTGGCTGAATGAGAGACAGAATTGAATAAACTATAAATACTGAATGACAGAAGAGAGAGAGAGAGCGCCAAAAAACAAATAAGAAAAAGACAGTGAGGCAGAAGACAAGAAAAGAAATCTTCAGATTTTAAACTCTACTGAAAAAAGATACACTGTGTACCCTGTCCTCTCTGGAATCTGATTTTCTGCAGACAAAGAATGCCAGAATAACAAAAGAGACAGAAACAAGAGCGAAACAAAATAAAGGAGAAAAATAGCAGGAAATAACACGTAAAAGGAGTAGATCTAAAACAGGCAGTACTGTTTTAGATTTCTGGACTGCTCAGGACCCATCAGTGGATTCTCACCTCCTCAGCAAGCGAGTGCAGTCTCATGGCCCAGTCCTCAGCCTGCTCCAACACTGTACTCAGCTCTGTCTCCTGGCCGTGTTTTAGTGCCAGAGCGGCCTGCTCGATCTGCTTAAGGTTCACCATACGCAGACGCCGCAGAGCTTTATCCAGAGGCGTCACACACGGCCAATCGTCCAGCTTAGGCAGCTCCTCACTAAACCATGCCAACAGGGCCATTACTCTCATAAATACTCACACAGCAACCCAGTAAAGAAAAGTACCCAACACTACAATGATACGAGTCAAAATGTTCTCATTTACTGAAATACTGTGTTGAAGCTTACACATAGTAATATTTGAGTGACTTATTATGATATCTCAGTTTTTAGAAACAAAAAGCTAATATTAATTCATTCATCTTCAGGAACCCCTTTATCTTGGTCAGGTTCACAGTGGACCTGGAGCCTTGGAGCCTGTGCTATCAATACACCTGATAGAGCAACAGTCTATCACATGCGCACAAACACACAGCTTTGGGGAATTTAGTATAGCCGGTCCACCAAAATACATGTCTTTAGACAGTGAGAGTAAACCCAGAGTAGACCCCTACAGATACAGGAAGAACATGTAAAACTGCACCACCCTGCTGCCCTATAAAACTAAGGGTGTTTTCAGACTTGTAGTTCAGATCCCTTGGTCCAGACCAAACAAGAAGGTTCATACATTGTGACATTTTCGTCCTGGTTTGGTTAGCTTTCACAATCACAAATTTACAATCAAACCAATTTACATTAAAAAAAAATGAGATATATGACATATTTTCAAGCCAGTCATCAGAACAATGCACCACATACTTGTCAGGGTTGTGTTTAACTGGTAGTATTTTTAACAACTGAGAAGACAGCAGGAAGTGTTAAAATGGATAAAGAAGTCAAAAATGTTTGTTTTCAATATACTGTGTTCTCTCGCGGCACATTTAGTGTCACATCTTATAACATGACATCCTGTTTTTGGTTCGTTTAGATGCCTTTGGTTTGTATTTTGCTCATAGTTCAAAGAAACTGCACCTGAATTTGTTTAACAATCGACCAAGACCTTTTCAGTCCACTTATTTGATGTGCCCAGAGTTTGAAAGGAAGAGTTCACACTTAATTTAGCGAACTGCACTCACAGAGCAATCACATCAGGGTTCATTTTAATCCAACCGAAGCTGACAAATCTGAACATACCTTAATAGCATACTCTAATATACTAACATAATAACAGCTAACAGCTAATATTATATTCCTTTTTTCATCATGGGAGGCCTTCTTATATTGCTTTAACTTTATTTTCAAAATAAAAACATTTCTGGGTAGTGATATTTTTTAACAGTCCTCTTATTTACCTGCAGTCAGAGATGAGATCATCAAGTAGTTTAACCACCCTCTCCTCCAGTTTGTCCTGGTCACCACCTGCTTGGAGCTCTAGCTGTACAAGTTTCAGGTTTGATTCCTAATACACACACAGTCAAATTTATACATGATCATCCCTCAGAAAACAAGCGTTCCTTTTTACATAATTTTCTATATCTTTAGGTATATCTATGTAACATTTATCAATTTTGGAAGCATATTCTCCTAGTGCACGTTGGCTCGGCCCTCACCAGATGCTCAGTGATGAACAGCAGCATGTTAAGGGCTTCTATACGGGGGCTGATGTCCTCCCACTCTGATGATAACACCACCACAGGTTTCACATTCCCCCAGGGCAGGTAATAGTAGTGACAACCTACAGTCACACAGAAAGTCAGACCATTATGTTTGTTAACAGGTAAAGGAAATAAAAAGTACTCTGAATGACTTGTATATTAATCTTCATATTTAATGTGATCTTCAGTGGCATCCAAAATTTTCTAATGAAATCTGAGTTGTCTTTTCTAGTAAATTTATTTTCTTGATGTTTTGGTCTACTTTCACTGTTTAACTGGTTCCTGCATTACCCACAATGCTGTTTGACTACCTGATAGTGGTGCCAATGAGAATTATCTTTAAATTAACCTAAAGAGATCAACACAGCATTGCTTTAATCCTTTAGTCCTCTCTGACCTCCTCAACTCTATACTCTGCTCAAACTGATCTTTCATCGCTGCATTCAAAGCCATTATGCTTGATAACTTAAAGACTTAGCTGCACCTGTTATGTCAGAGTGGCAGACAACTGCTGATCTCTAACGAAAATACAACACTGACAAATAACTACACTTTTCTTTTAATAATCAATGTTTCAATAGTGGCCGCTCTTGTTTTGGAGACTGTGGTTAAAAATTATTTCTCACCATCAAACACAGCTCGGCTGAACTGCGTTGTCGAGGCCAGAGGCAGGCAGGTGTAGTCAAACTTGTTACCATAGTTGCCAATGCTGACCTCAAACTGGATGGCGTCATCCACGTCCTGAAGAAGGGTGGCCGAGTAAAAAGCAGCAAATAGAGAAAACTTTCTCTTCCGCATGAATTTCTGCATAGAAAGCCAAACAGAAGGCGCTTGTTTCATACTGTGTGTCTGTGTGAAGCAACAGTAGATGTGTATAAAGAATATGCAAATCTTTACACATAGCAGTATACTCAGGGAATCTTCTGAAATGTTTTATAACATTGGGGAACCTCTTACCTCTACCACCAGAAGGTCATCAGGGTAAACGTCTTCCAGTTTTTGTTCCACTCGTTCACACAGCTTAGTGGTGAGCTCCAAGAGCACACGGCCACGATATGCTACTCCTTCACCCTAAACCACACACCACCATTAAACTTTTAATCATTCTTCTCCAGACAAATAGAGACATCCATTGCAGCTACCTTTGGTTGACTGTATTGAATGTCAGTGTAGGTTAGATAAATTCCACTCTGGATTCACTCTAGGATAAGATCTATTTTGTTAATAGACTTAATGTCAAGCAAGACCATGTCATTATGGAGGCTTTTTAGACGTTCAATATCTCACACAGTGATGCTTAGCTATAATGCAGGTCAAGTGGAACTTGATCTACTTTACCTTGCCAAGGTTGAGAGCCTCGTGGGGGTCAGAGAAGGCAGTGAACTCTCTAGGACTTCCATACATATTCACATAACAGGGGCCAAATGTCGGCAGGAAGCCCAGGCTGTCATCAACTAGAACAGAAATGTTGAGGTTAAATTGTGAGAGCAGTAAATGAATACACTAAATGTGCTACAATTCCAGAAAGAAAATCTCACCATGGATTTCACAAGCTACATGTACTGTACCCAGAATGTTATATTGTGGTTTGCAGGAGAAAATCAAGTACCTAGATGTGGGTGTATGTAAAATAGATAGGATCACACAGATACAGAAGGAAAGAAAGACATACTGGCACTTTGGAGGGTCCTGGGGGGCAAGTCATCTGAATGCGTAGAGAAATAAAGGATACTTTAAACACAACTGAAAACTACAGCTGCACACTCACTCTTGCTACTAACTCATGCCTTCACAAAGTAGTTAGATCTCCACACAAGCATTTCCATGAAAGAGTTTCACCAATCAAATAGTCAACCAAGAATAAGACCAATTTGAGAACAATACAATACATCGGATATACCACATCTACATAAAATTAACAGAACTCTCAGAACACATCCACTAGATTACATCAGAGCGGGAATTTAGATAAGTGGATGAGGATAAAACTACAATCACATAAAAGTTTAGAAAGTTAGTTCTTGTTCATGCCACAGAATAGTATAATGCAATTACAGACCCTTTGTCTGCATGCATACATATCACAGCATATGGTATCACACCTGTCCTGTTCTTTGGACATAACTGAAAATACCATCCGCAAAATTTACAACTGATGCTCCAGTACAATCACAGTATGCACTGAATAAAATCTAGAGACAATTATAAGACTTTATACCAGATCACTCTTAATTGGCCAGAAGGTGTTGACTATGTTCCTATAACAGCACAGGTCAGACAGTAGTTCCAGCTGCAAGGTTTATAATAATGCACTTCTAATACATTAATACGTTAACATTTTACACAGGGGCTTGTATGGTGGACGAGCTGTGTTTACAGACGTGTATAATTGTTGATATGGTAACACGCTGGTGAAAGGGACATCTATATAACATAATTTAACATTGATCTAACATTAAGCATTAACAGAGAGTCTCCAGTGAGTGAGTAACAGAGAGTAATTAAAAATCAAAGAGTCTCCAGTGTCAGTGCTTTGTAACAGAGGTAAAGCTGTAACTTATGGATGGAGGGTTTTGTGATATCTCTCTAACATGATCAACACTGCATTATTTACTTCAAGGGAGAGAAAAACAGAGGCTTATGAGGGAATGACTGTATATAGCTGCTATAACATAAATGATAATAGGAACTAAATTGTCTTATGGATGTTAAACTAATTTAAAGTACTGTTTGGTAAATGGCTATGGTATAAGAGGAATAAAATTTGAGCTGTTATTGGAAAATAATTAGCTTTGGGGAATCACACCATCCCATCATTAATTACTTTCCTATAAAAGTAAGTGTTTCATTCTGTAATTAACCAGTGCAATATTTACCTAAGACATATTACCAACACACAACATTCTGCATTATAGCTTAAATCAGGAATCAATGCCATGCTACTAATATCTGAGTATATGCTTGGAGGTTAGTAGTCTTACATGCATCACAATGCATTCATGTCACTGCTGTTGCTCTACAAATATGTTGTTTGTCATGTGTTAATAGTAAATGTATTGTTTTGGTTGCTATGACATTCCGTAGAATTTACGTTTGTTCTTTTTTCTGTTCTCTGACTGTACTCATTAGTGTTACTGCACATTTCAGAAATATGGGCTACACAATACTATGGTAGGGATTCATTGGAGTAATGTAATGAATCCTAATCAATCCATAACCAAAGACACAGGTCATGGGTCTTTTGTGTATGTTTACCAATTAAAGATGGAATGAAGATGAAGAGATGAAGCTGGAAGGTGCATTTATACTTCGTAAGGAGTGAGACATATTGCTGTGCTTCGTATGAAATTCATCGGTTACCTTCTATCTCCCCGCCTGGAGCAGAGATCTTTGACATACTCAGGTATGCGGTGCCGATGACATCATTGTGGCTTGCTCGATCCCTAGCAGAAATGAAGGAATGGTAACACCAGAAGTTCAAAATGTTGAACTTGACAATGAAGGCATGTGCAATGTCATTTTTTCAAGATGGACTAACCAATCTAAAATGCGTATCCTCATCTTCTCACACATAGATGGAAACTGCAGAGAGAAACAGAATTTGGCATTGACTAGGAGCATGGAGAAATTTAACCAATAACTTCTGATATGTGCAGTTGTATAGCTCATTTTACTCTGATAGGGAGCATAAGACTTTGGTTCCACTGTGGGTTGGCGTTCTTCTCCAAAATCTTACTGCACATCTGTGAATACACATGTATTGGCCCTCAAAATCAAACATCTTAGAGAAAAAGTGCTCATGCAGGACTATCCTTATGATTAATATGACATGGAGTGTTTTACCTGTTTTTCAATCATCTTTTCTCAGGAGTATTTCAAAATAAGTATTGCCATGGCTATAATGTGCTTAGGAAGCTTTTACATGAACTCTGAGATGCTGAGAGGTCATTGGTTGTATATTAGCCTGCTTCTTCTATGCTACATCATCACTGACTAGACTTATGACTAATGACTTGGAGCATTTTCATTCAGACCTGGTCAAATGTGGCTAAAACCTGGTTAGAACATTTTATTCAGTCAGCTATAATTTCTTGTCATGAGTTGGAGTGTCTTAAAAATAAAGCAGAGGCAAATATATTGCAAAAATAATCTCAGCTGTGGATCAATAGAACGTTCAGTCATAAAAAAAAAACAGATGAGTCTACTGGGCTGTGGTGTGGACTGCTTGGACATGGCTAAAGCAGATCAAAGATGCTTTTGCGTCATATGTGAAGTTTGTACCGTTTTGCCAGCAAAGTTGACTTCCACTAATGGATCCACCAGGTTTTTTCGGTTTGACTCAAAACCCAGAAACTGCTTCATGCCATCCATAAATGCATCATCCACTAGCAAGGGAAAAGCAAGGGGAGAAAAAAGACACATATGTATATTTTTTAGAAATGTCTCACACAATAATGCTCATACTCATGCAAATGATTCTACCCACTCTGAGGCAAGTCCTCTGCTCTGTAGACTTTAAGAGTGAATGTAGCTCCTCTGAGTGTGAGACCTGCTGGTCTCAGTAGGTTCGCCTCAATGTCCTCCCTTTCCTGAATACCTTCTTTTTCAGTCTAAGACACAGATTGAGTAGATTTAGATTACTTTGGAAAAGCATATATTCTTGTATAGAAACAATAAAAATTGGAACCATAATCAAAACCTGATTACTGCTATTACTCACCGGTGGCTCATCACCTGCAGCCAGGACTACAAGGCTGACCTTCAGATACCCTCTGGCCCCAGCACAAAGGTCATCGGGATCAGCCAGCAACAGCCACTTCCTGAGAATAGCATGTTCTGCCACAAGAATAGAAATAAGCAACACTAATCAGCTTGTTACTGGGGTAAATCTCTCGTTCCCTTAATGTAATACTAATACGGCATTAAATCTAATGCCCTTTTGAACCAAAATAAATTTTGAATTGGAATAAACTGAGATTCTGGACTGTGCTCCTTTAAGCACACACATGCAGCCAAGTGTCACAGGATTCTGCAGTACTCACTGTGTTCGTTATACACCATGCCAACATCCAGCTGAGAGGAAAGGCAACAAAAGAAAGAGTCATAACTATTATCAGCTGTGCATGAGAGAACAGATCTGTGTGTCCCACAAACAAAAAGATATAAAGGAAGTGCAGATGTCATGGGAAGAGACACCAAAAAACGGCGTCCATTGACCACAATCAAAACTGTTAAAAGAATATAATGAATGCAAAATTAGATGCCAAGAGAACACTACCTTAAATTCTCCAATGACAGAATCTGTACGGAGAGACTTGGAGTCAAATACCTTGGATGGAATAGAAGGGTAAATATTACTACAGTATTAAATGCTGCTACTACTGGTGGCCTGCCAACAGGGCAGGCCACCAGACGACACTTCACATCTTGCTTAAATGGAGTGTTGCGGCTACAGCGAACACACCCACAATATGTCTTGAGTATCTACACCCTTGCCCAATTAAGGCTGCGATCTACTTTCTGGAGGTTTATGTTGGAGTTCATTAGGTCATCATTCTGCTTTTTGTATTTCAGCTCAATCCAAGTGAAGATCAGTTGATTCCTGCTTAGTGTCCACTAACCCTTCTATCTGGAATAGTGATGTAATTTCCAAACATTACTTTTCCCGCAAAAAATTTTATGCTACACAAACATATTTGTATGTCAATAACAAAAGATATAATGAAGATGTTTCTACATAAAAGAAAACCATATAAAGTGCAGCAAACTGTAATAAACTAAAGGAAGTCAATATTTGGTGTGCCTGTTTCTTAAACAGTGTTCCCACATACAATGTGTGCAATTTGTTTAAGGAAATCATCTTTTAAGTTTTACTGAGCATCTGGGAGAATCTGCCACAGCTCTTCTGGAGACTCTGAGTGTCACATTTACTTCTTCTTCTTTTTTTTTTTTTGCATGCAAAACCGAGCAGCCTTCATTATTTTTTTTTTCTGAAAAGTGAAAGTGGTTTGTTATGTAATATGTTGCTTTTGTTACTGACATACAAACATTTTGTAACATTTAATTAAAAAAAAAAACATCAATAACAAAAGTTGTACCTGTATAAAACAATAGGGTGCCTAAGACTTTTGCACAGTACTGTAACTTATATAGTCTCATCCAGTTTGGGGCCCCCTTGTGGACTGAAGTCATATTGTTCAAGGAACAGAAAGAGGATTCAGCGTTCCCCTGGGTGTGGAGGTTTTCTCAGCACTTTTAGCATGCTGAATGGGACTCCCAACATCAACAGTTTCAATGTAAATTAAAATCAAATTTCAAATAAAATATTATATGAAGCCAAACAAGATTTCATTACATCAATCACTAAAAACATCCCCATCAACCAATATGAACCACTGTCCTAATTAAGCTGTATGTAGTAATTAATTGGCAACACTCATTAGTGCTGAATGGCATGTGCCAGTACTGAGATAATTATGAACATTTAATAACATGCTCTCATTAAAATTATACCAATTTACAGATGGAAATTGTCCTACAAAATCTCCTAGATGGAATAAACATTAATTAATGCTGGTTCATTTACTGAACATTTAAATAGACTTCAATAAACACATGCTGATTTACTTTGCTGCTTATGGCTTATTTACGCTAAAGTTATGGTTTGGTAATGTTAAGTAGGCAGTAAATACTTTCTAAAAGAAGTTTAGCCAGATTAAAATAAAGGCTGGTCTGCTTACTGTTATAAATATCGGCTCATCAAAGAGATCTGTTGGTGTCTCGAAGAAGTTCAAGAAGAAAGTCTGGGGAAAGTAAGAAGAAACAAACACAAGTGTGGTTTTAATGACTGATAGTCCAGTAATAAATTCTACGTTCAATGCAATGATAATATAAGCAGAGCAGAAACTAAGGTTATAAGATTGTAGTGAAAGAAAAACCTACAATGAGCAAACTTCAGAACATTAGAGCAATCGAAAAAACCTTATTCATTGTTCAAAATTCATAATTCATCACCTCATCAAAGAATGGATTGTTGCCTTTCTTGATGCGTGTTCTCTTAGTCTGGCCTCCCACAGTTACTTTGACAACAGGTTTAATATTGACGCCAGGCAGTTGTCTTCCCTCGATGATTCGCACCCGTACCTGAACATATAGTCATTTGTGACATGGCTTAAGATCTTTAGTTCAAGCAGTATCTTGATACTGTCACTAATTCTTTCAACATTATCAATATGAAATGCACACATTTATTAACAAACCCTGCTAAAATGGAAAATATATGCTTTATCCTGTCTCACATTTCAGTTATCTAAAGAAACCAGCTTGGTTTTGTGCTGTAGCTCAGTGCATAAGACATTAGACTATTGAATGTTGGAAGGATGTGAGCTCACTTGAGAAAGGCCCCTAAACCTTCAACTGCTCAGCTGCATGAATTAGAAAATGTAAGTCACTCTGGGTAAGAAAGTCTGCCAAATGGCATAAATCTCAATAGTATTCACTCTTTTCTGATTTTCAAACTTTTATTTCTGTTTCCTTATTGCTTGTCACTAAGTAAATTAAACTCTAATTAGTTTTCAGATCCACAGTAAAGGAGCAGAAATAATAAAAACATAAATAATTCAGGAAATTTGCTGTTATGTTTCAGTCCTATCTGCAGCACTAATCCCGGTGTCACTGAGGAAATGTGTGACTGATGTTACCACATGAGGGCACTGTTTCTGACCTGTGCTGAACACCAGCAAAAACATCTGTTCACCTGCACATTCATGCAGTTATCTAATCAGCCAGTGACATAGCAATGTGTCTTTATCCACTCTTCAAAGTTGCAGTTTTGGTGAGTCTGTGCCCATAATAGCCTCAGATTCTTGTTCTCGGCTGACAAGATTAGAACTGGATTTGGTTTTCTGCTGTTGTTGTAACCCATCCACCTGAAGCTTTGATGTGGTCTGTGTTCAAAGATGCTCTGCTTCCCATGGTTGTTAAGAGTGATTATTTGAATTACTATATCCTTCCTGGCAGCTCAAAACAATCTAGGAATTTTCCTCTGACCTTTCTTATCAACAAGGCAATTCCACCCACAGAAGTGTCTCTCACTCAGAGTTTTTGTTTGTTTGTTTTATGCACCATTCTCTGTAAATTCTAGAGACTACGGCAGAAGATCAGCAGTTATAGGAATACTTAAACCAGAACATCTGGCACAAACCAACCCATCTGTCACTGAGATGTCACCTGCATTTGTATTTAATGCATTGCACTGCTGCCACATCTCTGGCTGATTAGATAACAGACTAATGTAAATCTAAAGTCAATCATGCTGAGGCTAATCTGTGCATTAAGAAGACACCATGTAATATCGTAGGCATATTAGGCATGATGGTCTAGCATGACCAGTCATTTATATAATGGCAACTGCAATTTTGTGAGTATGTGTTTAAATATCCGTGATCCATACACTGTGGTTTTTTGGATTGACACCAAAACATGCACACACCTGGAGGTCCTGGGGTTTGTTGGAAAGTGGGGCTTTGTTGCTTTGATGTTTCTTTTTCTTCATGCCATGTGTAAACGCTGGAGGAGGTTTTTTGGTTGGTGTATGAGGAGCCCCGATCTCTTGGCCTTGTGGTCCTGGAACAGGTTCAGGCTCCTCTGCAACCTCCACCATGAGCATGCTCTCTGTGTCTTCATCTCCCATAGTATCCAATGAGAACACTGTGTATATATATATATATATATATATAAATAAGACTCTATTCACTATCCAAAAAAGAGTGTACTACGTTCACAAAAGGTTCATAAGGTTTTGCATTAGTGTAACACAGGGTTCAATGTAACACTTCGCAATACTTTAGCTAACACAAACAAAATGCAGTATGTGCTTCAGCATTAATGCATCATAAGTAACATTACTAAAGGAATGCATTCACTGATATTGTGTAATAAAGATAAGAAAACATATGAGCCAAATAATTAACACCTGCTTTATGCTCATAATAACACTGAGTAAAATTAAGCCCAAGTAACCAATATGAAGCAACAGTATTTTTTGTTAACATTTTGCTAAAGTGTAACCAGAAATGAATTAATATATGTGCTTTTATTGATATTTGTTAACATTACTTATGGTTCATTAATGCTGTAGTTCACAGTTGCATCATGTTAAATAATGCATCAAAAAGTGTTAGTTAAAGGAATAATAGCTAAGTAAACAATTACTTTACATACACAGAAGTACTGTTTCCCTTGTCTAGCCTTTGGTAATAATCAGCTCATGGTGCTTGAGCATTTAATTACATACTGCACAGTGTGTGTGTGTGTGTGTGTCTTTACCTGTGACAGTGTCCAGCTCTACAGTATTGTGAGGCGTCTCTGGCTGTGGTGGGGGCTGAAAGATGGGAGCCATGCCTGGGGGAGGGATGTAGGAAACCTGCAGAGTCACTGTGGCCTGGTAGGACACAGTTAGTATAACAGGCTATAATTAAGTTACTGCTGCTAAGCTTCTATTTACAGTTCAAACTTTCAGTTGTGATTGATTTCTGACTTACCATAATGTTGCTGTAATAATCTGATACTGTGCTTCTATAACAAACGGGCTTCTATAACAAGCCTATTTTATTATCCAGTCCACTGATCTGGTTTTATTTCTACTCAGAATACATACATCACAAAGTATTAATTGCAGTGACAAAATTATAATGAAGATATGGATTTATATCTTATCCCTAGTATAATTATCATACTACTATACTATAATTAAACCATACTATAATTAAACCAGCATCTTTGTTGACCGAATTTTGCCACCCAGAAATATAATAGGTGAAAGAAATATTAACATTTACATTTCCTCATTTGGCAGACACTTTTATCCAATCCAACTTATGAGGTTGGATTAGATTGTATATATTTTGTGCATGTGTGTGTGTGTGTGTGTGTGTGTGTGTGTGTGTTTGACTGGTTATGCTTAGTAAGCTAGCTTGTGAGTTAGTTTGGTGTCACTAATCTTCCAGCCTCAATGCGTCTTCGAGAGATTCTTGAAGATAGAGAGGGATGCCCCTGCTCTGATAGCATTTGGTAACTCTTTCCACCATCGGGGAACAACAGACTAGAACAGTCCGAACTGAGATTGCCTTGTGTGTAGGGATTGCAATCCCAGATGACATTCCTTGGAGGAATGCAGAGAATGAGAAGGAGGATAAGCCTGTATGTTTACGTTCAAGTAGATGGGTGTAAGTCCAGAAGTCACTCTGTGTAGCTGATGGAGGTCAGTGAGCAGTGGAGTGACGTGCGGCATTTTAGGTTCATCAAAATCCAGATGACCCACTGCATTCTGGACCATCTGTAAGGTTTCACTGTGCATGCTGGGAGACCTAGTAAAAGTAGTCAAGGCAAGACTTGCATTTTCCACAAAGCAGGGAAACTACAGTGTAAAGTGTCTGTCTTTATTGGATGGGAAGGTTAAAATGTACTGAGATAAAATTGTTTTTAAACAGAAATACCTGGCCAAACAGTCCTGAAGTTATTTCCTATAACTGTGCTATTCCAGAGAACACGGATACAAAACAGCTTAGAGGGACAACTCCACCTTCTCCTGTCCATCCATTTCCATCCAGTGGTAAAACACACACACATACACAATGCCAGGAAATAGGGCTTAGATGCCAGGAGCCCAGTCCCACATACAGACATGGTGTGTGAGAGAGGTAGAAGACGAATGTCTAATGTCATCAGGTTGGAGATGGAAAACTCTGCCTCTTGAAGAGGCCACTGGTGACGTCTTAAGCAGACCCACATCAGTAAGGAAGGTGGGAGGTCCAAACCAAACTTATAGCTCCCTAGTAGCCTTCAGGCAAAATCTGTTTAGACTTATAAGACATGAAAGTACAGGCTGGCATGTGTGTATAACTGTGCGTGTGTGTTTGTTTCCTCTAGTCCACTTTGACCTAAAGGTGGGGCTGAGGGAAAATGATCAAATTTTACAATATGTAATAGCTGTTGCTTAAATCCCGAACTGGGTGTTCCTCTTCACTGACAAAAATAATGCTTAGAAGGGAAAAAACACAGGCTGCTATTTTTGATTCACTCAGAGGAAATTAAGAGTAATCTGTCATAGATTGCATGTTAGAGTACACTTGAACTCCCTTCTAATGGGTGCATCACCACCATCACGGTCAGTACTCTCCTGCACTTCTCCCATTTTCAACCATTTCATACTGTACTCTCAAACTTAATATAAATTCAATTTTCTCTCTGGTGTTTGCTTTATTGAGGTCTATCCTGTAAACATGGCCACAAGCCCTTGCAGAAATATTACTTACTTCTGAGAAACTTTGAATGTGACCAAGGTTTAACAGTGTCACCTTGATAATACTGTACATTAAGGTTTCTTTAATTAACATTAGCATTGACAAATCATAAAATCATACACTAATAGACTGTTAATGTGAGCAAAGTAACTACAGTTACAGCACATTGTTAAACTAATCCCAAGATGTTGGGTAGAAATGTCGTAAAATTCAGTAAACATGGAGTAAATTTAGTCTTATTTATGAATACTATGAAATAACCACTGCAAACATATTAATAATGTGCTTCAGTTAATGGCTTTAATATTAGTTGGCTAAGGTGTTCATTGTCATTGGTTCAATGTGTATTTAAGATAACCATAATGTAAAGTGTTACCATGTGACCTTTATAGTAATAACTGTTCCGATGCGTTGGTTGAGTGTTATTATTATTACTCTTATTTTACTCTTATTATTTGGTGTTTTTCATGTATGAAGTCACCAAAATACCAAACACTCCAACTAGGGTTTGGAAAATTTCAAGTAGGCATTAGAGACTCCATATATTTGTATAACAGAGAAGACCCTTCACATAAAAGTGTTTCTTTAACTCTGAGCCAAAAAGAGGCTGGAGAGAGATAGTGAAAAAGAAAGAAAAGTGAAGTGACCTACCCCAGTATTGTTCCTCTTGGTGTCTACTAAGGATACAGTGAAGGTAGCTGCTAGGTTAGGGGAGTTAAGTACATCTCGTAAAGAAACCCGACATTCCCCCAGAAACCTGCAGAATACACACAATGCAAATACCGTATACAGTATTTATTATTTATAATGTACAATATACAATCAAACACTTTGTGGCAGATACTGCAGGTGGGGTTAACTTGTCTTAACAGTCTTGTATTCCTACTACCATATCACCATAGAAATATTACCAAACAACTTGCTTTCTGTCATTTTCTTTCTTTTTCTGTAAATGTGTGTCACTCTGACAAATGCTGTTCATGTTCACGTGGTTACATAAATTCCTGCAAGAGATGACCCTGAGTCATTTTCATTTCTTTCTTTCTTTTTTTTCTTTCTTTCTTTCTTTCTTTCTTTCTTTCTTTCTTTCTTTCTTTGACTGTTTATCAAGAAGCTACTCTAACATGTAAGTAGTAAAACTACAAACAAATTTGAAACCTGTTTCTTGGTTGTGATGAAAAGATGTGGCATACAAGAATCAAGACACATGTGCATTTGCTACTGGTACAAAAGTACAGTGAAATGTGAAGCGGCTGCTCTGAAGACACAAGTGGTAGAATAAAAGATAATAATAAAAAATGTTCGTAAATAAAAGTAAAAGTAAAATAAATAAAAAAATAAGAATAAATAATAATAATGTAAAATTAACAAGAGTAATGTAAAGATAGAAAGTGCGACACATCCTGTGGGCATTCCCTTCCATTTATGCCACTCATCCTTCCTCTTGCATGACTCCCTCCTTAAGACACACCAATGGTCATCCTGAATGACCCTAAACATGCCACAAAATGACTACTCCTTAATCCAAAGGCTTTCAGGATTATTCTGGACATTTTGTAAGATTTGTAATTTTACACATCATTAATTAAAGGCTACAAAACAAAGACCACCACCAGCTAGCACATCAGCTTCCATTATTAGTATATGAGCCTTCACACAATGTAATAGCTGTTGGAAAACTCACAGAAACATTTTAAGTAGAAAACTATGCTTACCCTGGGACAAGTAGCTACAACAGTAATGAACAAATGAAATAAAATAAAGCCTGCTGGAAAGGTTCATTACTATTGATAGTCTCTCTCTCTCAGTATAGGTCCTTCCATAGGATGACAAGTTGCTATTTGATGCCGCATACCTACTCACCAACAGCATGTTTAGGAGTGCAAGTCATCAATAAAGTTGTTAAGAATAATGCATTTGCTACAGGCAGTCAATATATTCAAGTCATTTAAAATGGTCAGTGATTAAATCACAACCATGATTTGCAAAGGTTATAGGCTTCCAGTGCATCTGTACTTTACATATATTTATATTAGTGCTGTCAGATTAACGCATTAACGTGTTCATTAAAGAATTTAGCGCGATTAAAAAAATTTATGCCACTAAAACTTTTAACGCAAATTAAAAATTAGTTAAATGATGCAAACCAGCAGTGCCATCAGTGAACACAAATATTCGGAAATTGACCGTTACATTACTTGTTTTAGGCTGCATTCCAATAGCAAGTCCCTAAGCTGTATCCCTGCTCCCTACACACTACACAGGGTACAGAATCCCAAGGGATCTTCATAGGGAACTCAGTCACTAAAACGTCTCTATTTGGATGCCCTGCAACGTCATCAACAGCGGACAGCCTCTGGATTGCGCCATCATTACAGCACTTGGCTGTACTTAGCATGATAATCAAACAGCACTGTTCAGACTCATTTTACGCTGTAGGCACTTTTATGAACTGTGGGTGATGTATTTTAACTTTGGAATGCATTTTTGGTTGTCTTTTCTTGTGCACTGTGGTCTGATCTACCTCATTAGCTATCATAAACATTGCTAAAGATTGAAAGGAACAATGGAGAACAAAGAAGTTGTAGCTTATTTTGGGTTGCTATATTTTTTTATGTTACATCAGTTTAATGAGCAACGGAGACGACAAAGGCGACGGATCTGCATAACACATACACAAACTCCTTCCATTGCAGGGTCGGGTCTCTGAGGTAAAATCAGATCAACACATAGCAGCAGCACAACAGAACTTCCGGCCAAGTGATATACCCATGTTCCCTCACTCCCTACAAACTGTGCAGTTCCCTTTAAATAAAAAAAATTAAAAAACATGAGTCTTCTTTAATATTTCACTTTTATCAAATAAAGTCAAGTGAATAATGAG
>JAOVVH010000052.1:12264385-12278683 GCA_028566435.1 Scorpiodoras heckelii
GTGTGTGTGTGTGTGTGTGTGTGTGTGTGTGTGTGTGTGTGTGTGTGTGTGTGTGTGTGTGTGTGTGTGTTTTCCCTGCTCTTTCCCGTCTTCTTTATGCACAGTATGGGTAGTCTCCCCTGGTTCTGTCACCTTTATGTTCCTAATAAAGTGACATGTTGTTAAAGAACTGGGTTTCAGAAAATGGCTCATTCACATCATCCTTCACCACTCATGTCACACTGATGTCAGAACTGGAATGGTCCAGCGGTGAGGCTACAAAAGGTAGTTATTGAGCAATGCCTCGCTATGTTCCTTATGGACAAGCTGTAAAAGGAATTGTGAATGTTGCAGAACAGAATCAATGTATGACCTGACAGTTCCAGTGTGGTAAGCATAGCTTCCTGGTCCAGACAGCCAGCAGTGGAGAGAGCAGTGGTGGCAGAGCCAGCAGTGGCAGTGCCAAGAGAGCAGTGGCAGAGAGCACCATGCACAGCAGTATCTCTGAAAATGGCAGAGCCGCCAGCAGTGCATGAGAAAGATCACACCTGCAGCATCGAGAAGAAGGCACCTATCCAAGTGCCATGCTACGATGGCAAGAAAGCATTGGAGCCATTCTTTGCCCAGCTATACATATTCACTGGCTACTATGAGTGGGCGGTGGCCAAGACAGCGATGTACCTATGCCTGGCACTTAAGGAAAAAGTGTTGCATGCATTCCTGGATCTTCCGCTCAAGCAGAACGGTGACCTGGCGGCACTGACAAGGACTCTGCAACAACATTTCAGACAGACTCCAGCAGCAATGGTAATAAAAAGGGTGCTGGCAGCAGTAATCGGAACCATGATCCAGCAGGCATACCTGACATTTCCAGGCACAGTGCAAGAAGAGCTTGCACTGGATTATTTTCTGAGCATGCTCACCCAAAAGGAGTTGAAGCAACACGTCCAACAGCTCCAACCAACTTCCAAGCAGCTGTCAAAAAGGCCGAGCATGCAGAGTTCATTCTGAGGCAGCATGTGCCGCCAAAAGTGGTTCAGTGTTTCACAGCAGACAGTGCAGAGCCGGAGACAACAGCCAGTACAGTTTCACGAGAACAAGTAAAAAGGCAGTCAGTGTGCTGGTGCTGTAGAAAGCCAGGTCACTGAGCGAGCCAGCAGGAAACATCAGAGGGGCTGCCCCATAAGGATCCTTGCATTCTGAGTTTGGATTTTCAAGCAGCCATTGGAGCTGAGTTGGATTTAAAGACCTGCACTTTGAGGACGGGCAAAGAAGTGTGTTAAGTTGTTTAAAATGGCAGTGGTGGCAAAGCAGCAGAGAGTTGGGGCTCCCTCAGGCTCCCTGGTGATAGCACCCTGGTCTACCTTGGACCACCATCCTTGGAGGAGCTGATCACACCACTTCAATTGCAGTTGGAGGAACCCAAGGACCTAGGAGCAATGCCATTGGTTTGAGATCACTGCAGCTTCCTCAGGGTGAAGTGGCTTGTGCTAGAGGAGCATCCCTAGCGGCTACAGGTGGTGCACCCAAGTAGCTTCATCATCGCTGCTGCAGACAACATCTAATCTTTCCCCATGTCTGTTTATGTGCAGTGTGAGTAGTATGTCTCTCTTCCCCTGGTTCTGTCAATTTGTTCCTAAGAAAGTGATGTGTGGTTAAAAGGAGCAGGTGTGGAAAATGGCTCATTCACATCACCATTCACTGCTGACATCAAAATATTGTATTGATCTTTATGTACTCTATATCACAAATGCAAACCAATGATAACTTGTTTTCCTCAAAATGGCAGAGAAAAAATTGGGATTTCATCCTGGGAAATCCCAATGTGCACACCTAGTGGGAAGCTTGCTGTCAAGCATTCTATTAAGAAAAGAAGACAAAAAGAGGATGTACCATTTATTTAATCCAAATAGCATATTCATATTCAGTTATATACCTAATGTGTAGTGCTAAACGTTGCTATATTGTATGGTTGAGAGCTGGATGTTCTAATATCTGTGACATGCAATTTTGAATAATTTTGTGGTACAGTTTATTCCAATCTCATCTTCATAACATGAGTAAAATAACTGTCATCCAAGTGGAAAGTGGCTTTCAATAAATACCTATTTATAGTGCTGTGAAAAGTATTTGCCCTTTTCCAATTTCTTGTATTTTTGCGAATTTGTCACATTTAAATGTTTCAGATCATCAAACTAATTTCAATATAAGATAAAGACAACATGAGTAAACACAAAATGCACCTTAAAAATTACCATTCTATTTACTGAAGATAAAGATTTATTCAAAACCTATATCACCCATGTGAAACAGTAATTGCCCCCCTAAATCTAATAACTGGTTATGCCACCCTTGGAAGTAATGACTGCAAGCAACCATTTGTGATAATTTGCTATGAGTCTTTTATGTTACTGTGGAGGAATTTTGGCCCACTCTTCTTTACAGAGTTGTTTTAATTCAGTTACATTGGAGGATTTTCGAGCATTATTCAAGTCAGGACTTTGACTCGGCCTCTCCAAAACCTTAGTTCTGTTTCTTTTGAACCATTCAGAGGTAGACTTGCTTGTATGTTTCAGCTCATTGTCCTGCTGCATAGCCCAAATGCACTTGAGCTTCACGTCACAAACTAGTGGGTGGACATTCTCCTTCAGTTTTGTCTGAGAGAGTACAATTCATGGTTCCATCAATTATGACAAGTTGTCCAGGTCCTTCAGAAGCAAAGCAGCCCCACACTGTCACACTACCACCACCATGTTTGACTGTTGATATGATGTTCTTATGGTGGAATACAATGTTAGCTTTATGCCAGATGTAACAGGACCAATGTTTTCCAAAAAGATCCACCTTTGACTCATCAGTCCACAGAATATTATCCCAAAAGTCTTGTGGATCATCTAGAGGTTTATTGGCAAATGTGAGATGAGCCTTCGTGTTCTTTTTTTGGTCAGCAGTGGTTTTTGCCTTGCAACTCTCCCATGGATGCTGTTTTCTTCCAGTATCTTTCTTATTGTGGAATCTTGTACACTGACCATAAGTGAGCTAAGTGAGGCCTGCAGTTCTTTAGATGTTTGTCTGGGTTCTTTTGTGACCTCCTGGATGGGTTGTCATTGTACATGGCATTGTACATGGCATCATGTGCTGCATTTTGAGCCCATCTAGCCTGCTTCATATTGCCAGACAGGTTCTATTTAAGGGACGGTTAGATTCAACAGATCTAGCAGTAAACATGCCTGAGTGGATTTACTGAAATTGAACCCAATAGTCAATTGAATTTGGTTATCTGGTTGATTATGTAGCTAAGGGAGCAATTACATTTTCACATAGTGCCATGTAGGGCTGAATATAATTTTTCCTTTAATAAATGAAATAATCATTTAAAAACAGCATTTTGTGTTTACTTTGGCTATCTTTGTGTAATATTAAAAGTAGCTTGATGATCTGAAACGATCAAGTGTCACAAATATGCAAAAATTGAAGAAACTGGAAGGGGTAAATACATTTTCATAGCATTGGACCAAACTTCTGAAATGCATTATAGAACAAAATGACAAAAAAAAAAGTGTTCAGCCTCTCTATATCACTTTGGCACAACTTCAGCCTATTTTCCTACTGTCTGATGGACAACTTTTGTGCATCCCCCCTGGACGATAAACACAAGATATAATGTTTAATGATGCACAAATACAAACACATTTTCTAATTTTCCTATGTAAAGAAAATGTTTACATGTAAACAAATGTTTACAAATGTAAAGGCACGTTATATTTTCTATATCTTACAGTCAGATCCATGATGATGGTGTACCATGAAAAAACACACTGTCCTTCCCACACCCAATGACTGAATGATATAAATCCCAGGGGTGTAAACTGAGAATTGTAACATGCATATGTACAGTGAATAAAAAGGTCTACCCAACCCTGTTAGCACTGTAGGTTTTTGTGATGTAAAAATGAAAACTAGATAAATCATGTCCGATTTTTTGCACCTTTAATGTGATATAGCAACCAACAGCTTTCAAATGAAAAACATAGATTGATAGCCCAAAGAAAAGTAATCTTTAGTCACTTAGTTTTCTCAGTTGAAGAATTAACTAAATAATTACTATCAATGCACTTAAATGATCAATGCAACTTAAAAAATTAAAGAAACAGCAAAGCAGGATTTTTAGATCACAACATATTGGGTAGTAAATTGCTAGATTTTTGTTTTGAACATTATTCACTAGGTGGCGCTACCCCACTGATCTAGGTTAATCATTTTAGGCAAATGGTTTTCAAGCTATTGCTCAAAAAGTGCTTCGAGTCTACCCTATTTCAAGGGGCACTAGCATGAAGGGTGATGCACACCTAGGGACACAAACCTTATATCCCTTATAAAGCTTATCAGACATGTGGGGTACAACTATACCAAGTGTCTAAGTATTTGATATCATTGGCCAAAATGGAAGAAGAAGAAAAAACTTTGACAAAAACTATACGACCGACCACCTGCACTAGCTGCAGCAGTCAGAATAACAGGAATTCCTACTGGACACTTGTTAGTTTAGTAACTAAACTGAACAGTCATGTTTTAGGAACCAGCAAGCCTAATACATTAATATAAAGACTTTCTTGTTGGATTTGTACTTGCACTGCTGTTTACCTGTGTATCCTGGTCCAGCTCAAATCTAAAAACATCTGAAAACTAGCTGGTTGTATTGTATTAATGCTGATGGTTTTGATTTGGCCCTGCTGCTCTAACATTTTCCATTTTGTCAACACTGAGATTGATAGCGATTCATCAGGCAATATTTCATTGAAATTCATCATTCTTCATTGAAATATTGCCTAGCATCAGTTATGGAGAAGGGAGTTATTGAACGTAAAGGGAAAAATTCAGGGGGAGAAAAGTGTCAGTGAAATACAAGTACAGAATTTAAGATGAGTTTAGGGTGCAATTTAGGACAAAGCTTCAACTTTCATATATTCTAGATGTACAAACACACATACCTGTTCCTTCCCATTTTTTCATGGTCCTTCACAACCACATGCAGCTCTGCTGCTGAGTCTAAGGGCACTCCTTTCAGATCCCATTCAAAACCCTGACATGACACAGGAACAGAAAAAATAAATTAGAGACGAATATGAAGAGAAAATCATCCTTAGTCAGTAAAAATGAGAAAAGTTGATTTTTCACAGTTAAGTCAAGTCAAATTTACTTATGTAGCGCTTTTTACAATGGACATTGTGTCAAAGCAGCTATATGGAATTCGAGATTAACAGACCAAATCCCCTGCTGAGCAAGACAGTAATGAGTAGTAACAAAGGTAATTAGTATAGTTTGTCATTACATGTTAAAGTGTTTTATTTAATTTTTATACCAAATAATAATTTCACTTGTTACCAGTTTATATGGTGCCAGGTCTGTTTTATTACAGGTCTGTTCTATACATTACATTTCTTGGTGAGAGTAAAGATTAACCATGTTCCACTTTTAATTATTAATATTTAAACAGTGGGTAACTGACCTCATTCCAAACAGGGTTGACATTGTTTTTAACCACTTTGGTCTTCTTCTTAGACCCTGTTTAAAGGGAAAAACAAATTGTTGTAAATAGAACTCATTAACTGTGAAGCTGTAAAAATGTCCACATGCTACTTTATTTTGATTATTACTTGATGTTCATTTTAAAAAATACACCACAAATAATAGGTGTGAGATCCTGTAGTTGTTTATGCCGGCATCAATACTACATGGGAGGAGGATGAAGGGTCAGACTGTTCATATATAATAGAAGGAAACTGATTTCTTAAACCGGGAGGAGAAGGAAGGCTGTCTGACGTCCATTGTATACAGGAAGTGGTGTTTCTGCTAACTATAAACAGATTTAATCAAAGTAAACATTTCTATATAACATAGTAGTTAATATACATCAGAATAGATTGGAAAGCAAAATATAAGGCTGATATTAGAGAGGCTAGGTCATGGAGGTTCGCACTAAATCAGAACCATGATATGGACAGATCAAGACAGATCATGAGCTATTTAAAAAGACAGCAACAGCAAACATGTGTTTCCTTCCAGAAGTTTTCTGTTGAGTATCTGACATTAAAGCTGCTCATGCTTCATTCTGATTGATTATGATGTCAGTGGTAGTTATAGTCACATATACCCAGGCAACAAATCTGTCAAAATAACTACAAATGGGTTCAGGAAATGTCCTTCCTGTTGTGCGATGGATAACGGGCATTAAAAATAACTTATCTGGCAGACATGCATCAAAGGGTGTTATTGGAAATGAATCTACACTGGCCAGTGGGTATCTAAAATAGTAACACAATTTTGAAAAATTGTCTCAACAGTCAGACAAGGACAGCTGGTGTCACTACAGGCCATAGAGTGATCTGGGCTGGTCCAAATTCTAAACCAAAAACGGTCTCTGATTCTGAGACAGTTGTTAAATGGAAATAATATGTCCTTCATCTGAGTCAGGTTTGGTAACAAACTAGTGACATACCACTCTGTAGCAAACGAAGAAGTATGTATATAGTATACCTTCAGAGATTAAAGCATCTCTCACTGCTGAATTTGGTTCAGTAATGAAAAAGAGTCTAAAAATTCACACTGTACACAATCCCTTCACTCTTCTCATCAACACAGTTTAACAGCAAGCTCTATATTTGCTTCCAGCCTCCTTTTCATGCAACTATCCACTTCACCCCCACCCCCCAGTCATTCTCTCATAACTTGTTGCTTACTCAGAGCTTCCCCTGTGCAGAATAATTTGCGTCCATGATGTCTATAAATGGAGATGGCATTCAATATCATGAGGGTGGAAATGTTTGGCTACTTTAAGGTTTCCACCATCCTTCTAACTTGCATTCAACAAGCAAAAACAGCTCAGAGCTGTTTTTGTTGTTGAAGCTATCACCTTAACTGCAAAGTTATTTTCAGTTGTTATTTATTCAGTCATTTATAATTACTGAGTTCTTATTTGTTGGCTATGTTTCCTTTTGTTAATGTTTCTCTATCTTGGTTTTAAATATAGAGTTGATATTTTGAGAGCTGGTATCTGATTACAAACTCATTATGAATGATTATGAATGAATGAATGAATGAATGAATGTCCATTTCACTATGGAATGTAGCTATCCAACAACTTGCTCAGTGTTTGACATTCACCATGTAAGGCAGTGCTTAGTTTTGAGACAAAACCATCTCTTTAATTGCCCAACATGTTCTTTGCTCAGAGATGCAATACAACATTAGAAAATAATAAAACTGAAAACATTTCCACATCATTTTCTAATATGTTTGTGTTTGTGTGAAATGGCAAAGTATATTACTGGCAGAAAAACAGATCTTCAGCCACAGCAACATCAGCAGGTTTTCCCAGCATGCCACGCATTCACACGATGTAATTATGCAGTAATTATTATAAGAATTAAAAACAGAAATGCCAGAACAAATATCATCTTTTCTAACCTATGGGTCAAAGTTAACATTTCGAAGCTGATTGGCAAACAGCAGCAACGAAATGACACAATTACACAATCGAGAGTCCAGAGATAGTCAAGTGATATGGGTGAACAGAGTGGAGCAATGAACTAGAGAACTGCACTTTGCTCTGTGTATCTTAAATCCTTCACATTTCGATAAATCCCTACACCCACAGGACAGGCTGCAAAGACAAAGCACAAAGTGCACAAGTGAATCTGAATTTAGAACATCCCATAACTGCAAAGAGAGAGCTGCAATTCGAATGCAAAGTATGAAAACACCCTGCCCTGCACACATGTAGGAACAGGAAATAGAACACAATGACAGGAAGTACCAATCATCTTATAGTGCAAAATAAAAGTGGATAACTAGAGCCCATGTTACTCATTCATTCCCCTGGAACTGTGCCAAGAGACACTCTGCTGTTAATGTGCATTGTGTTATAGCAACACAACTCACTGATTTGTATGGCATAAGAAGAGGCAAGTTGGCAGTTCGAGTTATCACCAGTGACACAGCTGTAGCATCTCAATCCTGACATCATGAATTCTGCTTGTCTATAGTGAGCTGCCACTGAGTATCAAAACATATTGATATGGACTGTTTATAGTTATAATTGTTTCTTGTGAGGCATGACTGTTTTTTCTAAATCAGTTACTAGACTGTAACATGCAGCAGTTGCAACATATATTTGAATTGCTGTCCATTCCCTGAACCAAAATGATTATTCATCATTCATTGTTCAGTAACCACTTTATTTAGTCAGGGCTGCAATGGAGCCAGAGCCTATAATGTGAACATTGGGGATGAGGCAGGGATAAACCCTCCAATACAGTGCACCATGAACGCATCAATTCACACCACAACGTAGCCAAATTATGTATCCGAATGTTTTTCAGGAAGTGGGAGAAACCCAGAAAAAAACCCTCAGACAGAGTGAGGACTCCTGAACCAGCCTGCACCATGCCACTGTACTGTCCACACATTTAAATATTAGTAGATCTTTCTCCACCACGTTACGTTCTACACATCTTACCTCTAAATGTTATGCTGGCTAATGGGTCACTTTGTCGCTCCCATTTCTCCACATTCTTCAGGTTAGTTGCTCTCTGGAGCACACACCTCAACATGCTGCCACAATAACTGTACAATTCAACTTTCCAACAGGACGGCAGCTACTCCACACATCACAGTGAACATCCACATGCAGCAAGTATGTTGTTACGTGCACAGTCACTTCTTCTCACAATGGAGGTCCAGAATGTAAATCCTCTACATGCAAAACTTGAATTAGGTTGAGAAGACTTCCCGATGCTCTCATACAGACTCAATGAAAAGATCAGTGGGAACTTGCTAAGACATATGGAGCTAACTCACTTCAGACCAGACGCCCCACTCCAGAAACCCAGCCCATGTGTTGAGAGGAAATTTTAACATTTCCTGCAGCTTTGTCCTGTCTCCCTCTCTTTCCCCCCTCCCTGTTATTTTCTGGATGGTAGAGGTTGCATACAGGACCCACACGGATCACTTAATAATAGCAATAATAAAATAAGTGAGTATGGCATGAGGAAATGACTTAAAGTTTATCATTTTAGAATCTCAAGATGTGATTAATAAAATATTTCATTTCATTTCATTGCTCTTAAAATTGATTATGATGATGACAATGATGATGATGATGATGACAATGATGATGATGATGATGATGATGATGATGATTAAATTGATTTCTGTCAGTATTTGAGAATGGTTTGAAAATGCTGTAAGAATTAAATAATAACTGTACATCCTGTACATGTTTATCATGTGCCCGGGCATTCTTGGGAGAATGGAGTTGCTCATATAAGGAGCACCACCTGGTGCTGCAAAAGAAAAGTCCTCAGACTCTACACATTATTACCTAAGGACTAGTGGTTCTGTTAGTGCTCACTTACTGTTATAAAGTTCATGTAGCCATGAGACCTTCTTTACCAAACAGTGACATTTGGCAGATAGTTTACTGTCTCAGAATTAGCTTTACACCACATTTTATGTAATAATAATACAGACCAATGTGTGTATATTGGTAACAGTCTGATGGTCTTTTTCATAGATACATATAATCTAGCATTCTCTTTTCCCAAAAACAAGCTGAAACATGGACTCATCTGACCACAGAACAGGTTTCCACTGTCTTTTGGTTCATCTCAGATGACTTCGGGCCCAGAGAACTTGCTGGTGTTTCTGCACAAAATTAATGTATGGCTTTCTCTTTGCATAATACAGTCGCAGGTTGCATTTCTTGATGCAGCAGCAGTCTGTGTTAAATGACAATGATTTAACAAAGTACTCCCAAGCCCATGTGGCTATGTCCATCATGGTAGCATGACGGTTTCTCAAACAATACCGCCTGAGGGCTCGATGGTCACGCACATTCAGCAACAGTTTCCACCCTTGGCCTTTATGCACCAAGATTTCCCCTGACTCCCTGAACCTTTTCATGATATTATGAACTGTAGATGGTGAAAGACCTAAATTATTTGCAATCTTGCACTGAGAAACATTGTATTTGACCTGACTGACAATTCTCTCATGAAGTTTAGTACAAAGTGGTGAACCACGACCCATCCTTGTTTGAAAAGACTAAACCTTTGATGGATGCTCCTTTTATATGCAATCTTGATGACCTCACTTGTTACCAGTTAAACTGCTAGTTGTGGAACCTTCCAGAACAGTGTTACTTGTATTACTTGTTTTCGTTTGCCTCTGTCCCAATTTTTTGAGTGTGTTGCAGGCGTCACATTCTGCTGTTTTTTTATATTTACAAAATACAATTAGGCTTGTCAGTGAAAATGACTCAGCTTTTTTTTTCAATGCGTCATTTATTGCTACTGTTGGCTAACTGAGAGGTATGTCCCCTACTAATTAAATTACTGTAGTCACTGTAGTCAAAAACAGTCTCAGATATAGAAAGAGATCAGGATTCAGTTACTGTGTACAAAGATATAGGGGGAAAAGGACATCTCTTTTAAGAATAATGGCTGTTTTCATTAGCAAATGGAGTTAGAGGGTTGTTTTTCAGCTTGAGGGTGAATTTGGGTGTCATACCAACCACTGGGCTGGGATAAGAAATAAATGCTATATTATTCTTCATGGGTTTTCTATTCTTCATGGGTTTTCTATCTGATGAATAAACACGATAGGAAAGGTAAAGAGAGGGCAATAATTTGTATATCACTTTTGTCTCATTGTACTGATACAACCTACTAGACTACACATATTTTACATTCAGATTCTTTAATATTATCAAATAAACATCAGGAGAATTGAAAATGTGAAAGTAGGACTGATACTGATAATTATAATATTAAACAGAGCCATTGTTGTCTGTCTTCTCTGGTCCAGCACACAGGAGTAAATCCTCACTACTGACAATGTACGCAGGCAGGAGTGACTCCCACACAGGCCCCAAACTCTGATGACAGAGCACTCCTTATAAACACAGAGCCATGCTACACTAAACAGACACATGCGCACAGTTCCAGTGTAACAGGACTCCTCTGCATGCCCCAGATGCAGAGAGAGAGAGAGAGAGAGAGTCTGTTTTTCCAATAATAACCTCAGCTGCTGAAGTGTTAATACATGAACATAGATACACAGAGACAGTGGACGTCACAGACCCACAGGAGGACAGAATGTATAAAGCAAAATGCTAGAAACCAGTGTTCCCAAATATTTGTCAACTTATTTATAAATCAACTTCCAGCTCAATACTATAGCCCCTTACCCTGGACCCTCATTCCTACCTTCATATGTGACACTGCAGTAGGCATCTGTGATGTCCTCATCGTGCGTCAGCACATTCTGGGCACAAAGGATAAACACACGCAGCATGAGGAGACAGCAGCACCAGACCCGTCCACATCTAACACCCCACACTAGTCAAGCACACCCCAGAGGCGAGGATACTATACGTCTGGATACAGATCAGCCTGAATGAGCCCTTAAGCAGACAGCAGGAGGAGAGAGGAGGAGTGATGGAAAAAAGAACAGAAAGTGAGAGAGAAGAGAGGAGCCTGTGGCTGACTGGGTCTGGGATAGCAGCCTGCCACTGCCAGTATACACACACACACACACACACACACACACACACAAGTTGGAGAGCCTGACTCATGCATACACACACCGAGACACACGCTGACCCTTCAATCAAAGAGTGTTATCTCCTTAAAGGCAAAGAACACTTTTTAAACAGAGTTTTAATGTCACATCAAAAATATTTATAAGAATAAAGTAATGAGAATAAGATAAAATCATAATATAGTTATATACTGTTACAATATACAGTGGATATAGAAAGTCTCCATACCCCTGTGACAACTGCAGGTTTTTGTGATGTTAAAAAAAATAAAAAATAAAAAAAGATAAATCAGGTCATATATTTATTCAATATTTATGTGGTATAGCAACCAACAAAATGTAACAAATAGAAACATTTTAAGGGGAAAGGAAAAAGAAAAACTTACAATAACTAGCTAGGCAGAGTGGAATAAAATTATTCCTGAGTAATTAAATAATCCATAATCAAATTAAGATGTGCTAAGTCTAACAATTTCTTCTTTTTTGCCTAGATGTCTCTTTGCTATGTTCATAGATTATTTCATCTGAGCTCTGTCACTCACTGTTATCAGTCACCCAGTGATGTTGTTAAATTCCTCACATTGCACATCCATTAGTTTATCAGGAAGCCTTTGATCATTCTGCTGCTAGATTGGATTAAGAATGACTTGTTTACTAGTTCTTTGCATTGCATTTGAACATCTAATAAAATTTTCACACTGTCCTGTGAGTAGTCCATAAATATAAGGGGTACTTGTAAATTGTAAATTGAACAATGTGTAAATTAAAATACTGAAATATTTCACTTCTGAAATTTAACAAGTAAAGTAAGTAAAAGTAAAATGTAAAAGGTAAGTAAAGTAAGAAGTAAACATATATTACCTATGAGAAGATGAGCCTTCCCAATTTCTTCTATTTTTGCATATTTGTCACATATTGTTTGAGATCATCAAACTACTTTTAACATTAGACAAAGATAATCCAAGTAAACACAAAATGCTGTTTTTAAATGATGATTTCATTTACTGAAGGAAGAATGTTGCTCTGTGCTAACTGGCCCAATGTGAAAAAGTAATTTCCCCCTTAGCTACTAAATACCAAATTCAACTGGGGTGAAATCTAAAATCTAACAGTCTGGAAAGGGTTACAAAGACTAAGGCTCTGGCACTCCAGCAAATCACAACAAGAGTCATTATCCACAAATGGAGAAAACTTGGAACAGTGGTGAACCTTCCCAGGAGTGGCCAGCCTACCAAAATTTCACCAAGAGTGCACTGACAACTCATCCAGGAGGTTACAGAAGAACCCAGACAAACATCTAAAGAACTGCAGGACTCACTTGCCTCAGTTAAGGTCAATGTACACGATTCCACAATAGGCACAAACCTCTGCTCTCCAAAAAGAACGCAAAGGCTCATTGTTTGGCATTTGCCAAAAACTATCCAGATGACCCACAAGACCTTTGGGATAATATGCTGTGGACTGATGAGTCAAAGATGGAACTTTTGGAAGACATGGGTCCTGTTACATCTGGTGTAAAGTAAAAACCGAATTCCACCATAAGAACATCATACCTAAAGTCAAACATGGTGGTGATAGTGTGATGGTGGTGTGGGGCTGCTTTGCTTCTGCAGGACCTGGATGACTTGTCATAATTAATGGAACCATGAATTCTGCTCTCTATCAGAAAATTCTGGAGGAGAGTGTCTGCTCAAGCTCAAGTGTAGTTGGGTTATGCAGCAAGACAATAATCTGAAGCACACAAGCACCTCTGAATTGCTCAAAAGAAACAAAATTAAGGTTTTGCAGTGGCTCAGTCAAAGTCCTGACTTGATTGCTTTTGAGGTGCTGTGGCAAAACCTTAAATGGGCACTTCATGCTTAAAGACCCTCCAGTGTAGCCAAATTAAAACAATTATGTGAAGAAGGCTGGTCCAAAATTCTTCTACAGTTTTGTAAAAGACACAACACAAGTTCTCACAAACGTTTGATTGCAATTGTTACTGCCAAGGGTGGCACAATCAGTTATTAGGTTTAGGGGGGCAATTACTTTTTCCATGTGTGATACAGCTTTTGAAAAATTCTTTATCTTCAGCAAATGGACTGATAATATAAAAGCTGTAATTTGTGTTTATTCACATTGTCTTTATCTTATATTAAAATTAATTGGATGATCGGAAACATTTAAATGTGCCAAATAAGCTAAAATAGAAGAAATTGGAAAGGGGCAATTACTTTTTCACAGCATTGTAGGTTTCAGAACAAGCAAAGCTCATTAAGAACAATAAGCTCCAATCATTACATCAAAATCTTGCTTTTGTATCATGGGATGTCTTGTAAGCAAGCTAACTAGCTTTAATATGTAAAGAACTACTGATTAACTATGAATCTTTTTTATTTGATTGCAGATTTTATTAGAAGTATGTTTTACTGAATCTTTTTCAGAAAGTTGATACTGATTCATACGAATGTCGAGTTTACTATGCATAAATCTGAATACTTTAGAAATCCGAAAAAGCTCGCCTTTGAATGTTATCATTAAAATGTTCTTTTTGCTGTGTAGACATTTAGAAAACAGCTTGTTGAGGTATCATTTGTTTATTGTTGGGGGGGGGGGCCTGGAGCCAATCCCAGCATCATCAGGCAAAGGCAGGGTACACCATGTCACCAGTCCATCACATGGCCAACACACACTCACGCACACATTCACACCTACGGGCAATTTAGAGTGACCGATCAA
>JAOVVH010000052.1:12278783-12288851 GCA_028566435.1 Scorpiodoras heckelii
GTTACTTAAGCAATATGTGATATTGCTTTTATGTAACAGTTTCAACAATTCCATCTAAGCATGGATTGTTTAAAACTAAATAAATGTGAAAAAAACTGTCTCCATTTGTCATTCTGTCTTGCAAAGCAGACTTGAGTAGGTCATGAGGATCCTTTGCACACCTATAGAGTGAAGCAGAAAGCATTATGAATCAAATCATTTTGAATCAAAAATCTATTTTGAATCGAATTGTGATCCCAAAAATCAGAATCGAATCGAATCATGAGATAGTAAAAGATTCCCACCCCTACCATCTACACTGCGTGGCAGGCCTGGGCCCCAGGGGGCATAGTTCAAGTTCAGTTAATCTCTTAGAGACTGTCCTTGATGCCCAGGCGCAACACCAGTGAGAATGCAGCCTGCGTCAATGAAACATGGTGGAGCGGCCACCCCAGGGGAGCTAGAGGGGGGAGCAGTGTTCTCCGTGAAGCCAAAGGGGGGAGCGATGCTCCAAGCAGAGCCAGAGGGGGGAGCGACGCTCTGAGTGAAGCCAGAGGGGGGATCGATGTCCCAAGTGGAGACAGAGGGGGAGCACTGATCTCAGTGAGGCCCAGGCAAAGAGCAAAGGCCACTGCAGAATGAGATGGGGTAGCGACATACAAAGTAAGGCAAAGACATGGAGCGACATCCGGAGTGGAGCAGGCAGCCGGAGCAACTCCCCAGGCCGATCCAAGAGGAAGGGCGATGTCCTCAGCGGAACAAGAGGGCAGAGCAATGTCCTCGGTGAGGCAAGAAAGTGGAGCGATGTCCTCGGCGGAGCGAGAGGGCAGAGCGACATCCTCGGTGAAGAAAGAAGGCGGAGCAACATCCTCACGAAACCAGCGGGCAGAGCAACTTCCTCAGCAGAGAAGGGTAGTAGAGTGACGTCCTCAGCGGAGCCAGCGGGCACAGCGACATCCTCCACAGAGCAGGATTGCGGGGAGACGTCCTCAGCTGAGCAAGATAGCGAGGCGACATCCTCAGCGGAGCAGGATAGCGAAGCGACGTCCTCAGCTTAGCAAAATCGCAGAGTGATGTCCTTGGCTGAGCAGGATAGCGAGGCGATGTCCTCAGCTGAGCAGTATAGTGAGGCGACGTCCTCAACAGGGGAGGGAGGGTGGTAATCGTCAGCTACCTGGCCACCAGCTGAGTGATCAAAAACACATCTGGCTAGTGTAACAAACTAAGCATATGAGCGTGTTTGCTCACCTGCGTGGTTCCATACAGTGGCAGCCCATTGCAAAGCCTTGGCATTAAAGAGGTTGATGACCACAGTGACCCGCTGGCTGCCGGTCATAACTCCTTGTTGGGAAAAAAATCCTTGCACTGGAGGAGGAAGCTGCTAAACTCATTTGGCTCACCGATATAGAGCACTGGGAGGGAAACAGGGCTTTCTCCCCATGTGATGGCCTCTCGTTTCCATAATGCGGCAAGCGTCTCCTCCAGCCGCCGTGTGCTGAGAACCAGCACCTGGTACAAGGTGGATATATCTGCTGTCTCTATTTTTCGGTGGATCAATCTGTAAGGATCCCACTTAAGAGGTTGGAGACAAGTACAGATTTATTTACAAATTATAATTATTAAATTATAATTATTATACAAGTATAAACAGAAAATAGAGCGAGTACAAAAAAGGCAAAAACAGGAAGCCAGTGGCAAAAGTCCAAAAGGCAAAATATCTAAACATAAACGAGGCATAGCATAGGCACGGTAAGAGATTACATGCAAACATGGGTACTGATCCGCAAGGGAAGGCATACTAAACGTCCTTTTTATTCTTCCACAGTGTCTCATTAGTCAAGGCACAGAATAGCCGACAGGTGTAGTCCATTACTGGGGCACTCTGAGTAATGTAGTTCACCCCTGTAGTTCAGATCACAGTCCACTTTGGCTCACTCCCGTGGCCATGGACGTAACATAATCCAAATAAAAATCCATTTTATTTCCAGGTTGTAATGCAACAAAACGGGAAAAAAACGATGGACCCAGTTTGAAACCACAATTCTGATGACATCAAGACGGAGCACCATCATGTGGGCACCTGCAGTTTTAACATTTCTAAATGACACACGTTGGATAGGTCTCACGAGACCCCAAGACTTGGTTCTACACTCTTGGCCCCCAAGATCCCCAGACACCTTGTAACTTTTTCTTGTGCAGATATGTCAAAGACTATTTATTTGTTTCACTATTAGCAACGAATCTGAAAGACCCCAAAAACAGAATCACAGCAGTGATGACCTCAGTGGAAGAAAACACTTTGAGAGGCGTTTGGGACAGATTCAACTATCATCTCAATGTCGTCTGTACAGCAGTTTTGGAGGGCATGTACAGAATTTATAAAATGGTAACTAAAACCTGATAACTCATTAAACCGTTTGTAATCTTTTGCGTAATTGTAACATGTCGCCATTTTGTAATATACTGCTTTGAAATTTGGTCCATCTTTTTGAAACACTCTGTATATGGACTATTTAGCACACTGCTACTTATACATTTGAATGAGCACATCCATATTCCATTCATGTATGTATGCAGACAGATTTTATCTCATATTATAATAAAAGACTTGGTTTGGTTTATACGGTTTTACGATTATGTTTTTTAGTGGTCTATCTATTGTATGCGAATGCTTATATACACTGAATTACCAGAAAAACTGGTATACCAGTTAATACTTGGACCCAGCACTGAATTCCTATGTTACTTGAGACAGTGTTGTACGCCTATCATGTGAAACGATTCTTGCCAGCCGACGCTGGTCACGTTCACCCAGAGTCTTTTTTTGTATGGCCACACTGCTGTCGTAAGTTCGAGGTTTTGCCAGAATTCATGTAGTCACGGTACACCCTTGAAATGCTCATACGTGAAAATCCAAACCTCCGAAATACTATGACCCATCTCACGAGCTCCAACTATTAAACCGTGTCGAAAATTGTGATAAATTGCCATTCTCATGGCATAAACAGCTCTAGAAGCTTCCACAGATGTTTATATACACACTAGAGGACACGGCCAATGACGTGCATAGTTGACGTTGCTGTGTATTTTGCATAGGCTCCCGTACTAGTTTTTCTGGTACTTCAGTGTAAATGGCCTGTCTGTATCTGGAATATTAGTTTGCATACAAAACTAAATAACATTTCCAGTAGAATGTTAGGCCTATGTACATGGCTGTTAGTTATGTAACCTGTATAATGCTACATAAGAGAACTTCCTGTTATGACACTGTGAAAGAACGTTACAGGAAAGTTCCCAGAACATTACTTAATTAAAAAAATATATTATTTAATATTCCTTGCCAGTTGTTATATATCCTAAGAAGAACATTTTATGTCTAAATGTCTCAGTAATGTTTCGGGACCAGGGCTTTTGGGAACAGACACGACTGTACGTTATAAAATAGTTCACCGAAAATAACCACAGAGATGGCAAAAGCTACCGCTAAGGAACGGTTTTGTTACCCTGTCTGAGCCACCAGAGGGCGCTGCGGTTTAAGTGTAGCTGAGTTACAGGCAGACTGCAGCAAAAAACCACACCACGTGCAGCAGAGTTCGTCGTACCCTGTATATTTGCATATTCCCTCCCCCTCGCGTTTGGACACACCCACTCCGGCTCAGGAACGGATGTTGAGCAGGGGGTAGTGGGCGTGGCTTAGATGAGCCTTCAAGAGAAATGAAAATAAAAGTACCACGAATACCCGGAAGTAAAACAGAAACACGGATCATATCAGCGAGCAAGTGAGGAGTTAAATTAACAGCAAAGTAAGTAAGTGGATATACAAGAAATTAGACAATAAATTAAAATAGTTGCTTTATCTGCTTTTTTGACATAGTTTTTAATAATCTTAATAAGACAGAGACACGTGTTAAGTGTTCCATATTTTCACATTTGCGAATTTTACACTGTAAGTTCAATGTTTTATGATTGTTTGGATAATGTATAATGTAACTTGACACTTAAGCATGGTATCATACAAAACATTAAATTCAATTCAATCCAGTTTTATTTCTAAAGTGCTTTTAACAATGGACATTGTCCCACTCTCATAAGCTTTCTCATCCTTTACCAATGGCTGCCATAACATTAAAACCACTGACAGGTAAATCTAATAACACTGATCATCTTGTTACAATGGCACCTGTTTAAGGGGTGGGACATATTAGGCAGCAAGAGAGCAGTCAGCTCTTGAAGTTGATGTGTTGGAAGCAGGAAAAATGGGCAAGCAGTAGAAGAAACAGGAACCAGATTAAATCAGAACCCATCCTCTTCTGGATGACACTGGAAAGAGTGTGGTTATAAACCAGTACAGTACAGTATGTAGAACTGTATACAGGTGTAGAAGAGGTAAAGCAACTAGTACTGAATGTGTTGAAAAGATGTTCATTATAAGCATCAGGATCTTTATGACTAGAGTAACAGAGCACTATTTTAAAACGACACAGAACGCAGCATATCTAGGCACTGGGATTTTGTGCGAAACTGCGCCAGTTCCTTTAAGTTAGATAGGTTGTTTTGATGTACAGCAATCTTCAGGTCAGGCCACAGACTCTCAGTTGGATTGAGACAAAGGCATGCATTATACATGGTATGTTTAAGAAACCACACTCATAAGCTTTCTCCTCCTTTAGCAATGGCTGCCTCCAACACCTTTTTATCTGAAGAGCAGTTGCAGTGCTCGATCTGTCTGGACATATTCACTAAGCCCGTCTCTACTCCATGTGGACACAACTACTGCATGGTTTGTATCAATACATACTGGGACGACAGTCAAAAGTACAGTTGTCCGGTCTGTCAGAAGGAATTCACCAAAAGGCCAGAACTTTGTGTTAATACATTCATATCTGATCTGACTGCTCAATTCAAAGAGTCAGTGAAGGTGCAATCCAGTCCTCGCACAAAGAAGCCTTGTGCTGCACAGGGAACTGTGCCATGTGATGTCTGTACTGAGCATACACAGAAGGCCCTAAAGTCCTGTCTGGACTGTGGTATGTCGTTTTGTTGCACACATCTGGAGCATCATAAAATCGCAGCCAAACTTAAGCAACATAAATTAATCGATGCTGTGAAGAACCTGGAGGACTATATATGCCAGAGGCACCAGAAACCTTTCGAGTGGTTCTGTAAGAGTGATGAGATGAGTGTGTGTCTGTTCTGCACTGAGGGAGAGCATAAGAGCCACGATACCATCCCTATAGAAGAGGAGAGTGCGTACAGGAAGGTGAGACACAGCAGTAATTTAGTGTCTGCATGATTGTCTAATAATTGCATGAAAGAGCAGGTTTACAGGTGTTCCTAATAAAGTTGCTGTTGAGTGTATATAGCATAATAATAAAGCATACATACAGAGCACCATACACAAATAGTAATTTTTTTTTAAAGGTTTATATAGAATTTGAAATACAGTATATACACTCACTATCCACGTTAATAGGAACACCTATACACCTGGACATTCATACAGTAATCTAATCAGATAGACATGTGACAACAGTGCAACACATAAAAAAAGCATTCAAATCAACAATAAATGTGATCTCTGTGACTTTTTTATTTTCCCCCAATTTTCTCCCTAATTTGGTCACGCCCAATTCCCACCCATTAGGATTTTTCCCGTATCACATGACACCTACAAATCAGGCAGGGTGAGGGCTATCCTGTGCTTCCTCCGAGTCACATGTAGCCAGCCACCTCATCTTTTCAAGCTACTGCTCATGTAACATCAGGGAGTGGTGTAACACACTGTGAGGTCACAGATACTCATGATTGGCTACTGTTGCTCTGATTGATATATGAGAGAGCGTAGGCTACCCGCCCACCCTGACAACATAGCACCCTTTTGCTGCTATGCCATCATCCGGATTCTAACTTATGATCTCTGTATTATAGGGATGATTGGCATTTCTGTTGGGAGCAATGAAGGACTGGTTTGAGTTCTGTGGGTGGAAACACCTTGTTGATAAGAGAGTGTGGGGTTTTACATGGAGATCAGCAGTTTCTGAAGAACTTAAACCAGCCCATCTGGCACCAACCACCATGTCATGGTTAAAGTCACAGAAATCACACTTTTTCCCCATTCAGGTGCTTGATGTCAACATTTTAAAGTAGTGCTGTCACACAATTAATTTATTTTAATTGCATTAATCACACGATTCAGTTTTTTACATGTACATGCATGGAGGCATTGTAGGACCATTGAAAATGTTGATGCCGTTTATCACTGGTCTATTTTAAGAGAAACGACTGTTGAATGTTGCCTCATTCACTCAACTTTATTTGATAAAAGTGTCATATTAAAGATGATTGACATCTTTTCATTTTTTAAAATAAAAAAAATGTGTCTTCGTTCATCTGATATATTGAGTTGGAGTTTAAGTAAAGGCATCGATTCGCCATTTTAAATCAGAGTAACGCGCCACGTTGCAGTCGAGGAGTATGGTTACGTTTCAATTTGACAGCACTATTTAAAAGTGTTCCTAATAAAGTGGGCATATATAGAACAGTTGAAGTGGTTGGTTAATGTTTTAATCAAGGATTTAGACAACTCTGTGCTGCAGGTAGGTGTAACACTCCATTGGCAACTGCAGCATATTAGCATGCAAAAGAAAAGAAAACAGTGTGTGAGGATAAAATGAGGATTTTTCATTCCATCAGTTATTTGTCACATGAATGTTTTCTTCACTGCACAGACTATGATGCAGAACAGACAGGCAGATGTTCAGAAGATGATCCAGGAAAGACTGAAAAAGATTGAAGAAATAAAGAATTCTGTAGCCCTTGAAGAAGTGAGTCTTAACTAAAAACAAAGTACCAAACACACACACACACACACACACACACACACACACACACACACACACACACACACACAATGAGTGTACAACATACATATTTAATAGAAAAAAAAACATGAATTTAGTGCACACTTTTTTTTCTGAATTCAACACAGGCTCAAAATTATACATACAGGATTTGTTTAATGTCCTGTACAAAGTTAGACCTTGATCAGTCACTTTTGATAGCTATCAACAAGCTTCTGGCAGAATTCTGGTTGGATACTTGACCTCTCCTCTTGGCAGAATTGTTCTTCAGTGAAATTTGTTGGTTTCCTGGCACAGACCTGAGCTTTAAGCACAGTCTGCATATTTTTTATATGGTTGAGTTCAGAACTTTGGAAAGGCCTTTCCAAAAGCTTAATATTATCCTGTTTTATTCCACAGCAGGCTTTGACATGTGTTTGGGGTTACCAAATTGTGTCCAAGTTTTAACTGTCTAGCTGATGGTTTGAGGTTACGCTAAAGAATTTTAAGATAGTCTTCCTTCTTCATTACTTCATACCCTTTGTGTGTACCAGTTCCACTGACAGCACAAGCATGATGCTACCACCCACATGCTTAACAGTTGGTACTTGGAGTTGAATGCCTCACCTTTACTCCTCCAAACAGACCTCTGGTCACTCTGGACAAACAACTCAAGCTTTGACTCATCTAACCATAAAAACTTTCTCCAAAAGGCCATGTGGTCAGCTGCAAAATGTAGTTGAGTTTGAATGTGTTGACTTCTTTCTTGGACGGCAGCTTTTTAGTCCATGGCAGTGTAAAATTCGCTTTGTTTTAGACAGTGAAACCGGTGTTCCAGCATCTTCAATTTCATGGTAGGCCTGTGTACCACTGGATTAATCTTTTAAGTGGGTGTGTGTATAATTTTGACCTGGTGTTCATTTCAGAAAATGTGGGGGGAAAAATCCCCATTTTTTTCTGCTAAAGATGTATGTTTACACACATTTTGCCTAGAAAAAGAACAGGGCAAAGAAATCATTGAAAGCCCAATACTGGTATGACATGAAGTGATGATAATTTTGCAAACATATGTTAGAAAAATATAGACAAGGAAAAAGAGGACAGCGCTGAAATCTTCAGGTCTCTCATGAGCTCCATCGAGAGCATGCAGGCTGATCTGCTTATGGTGTTGGAGGAGAAACAGAAACGCATAGAAAGGCAAGCTGAAGCGTTTATTAAAGCACTAGAACAGGAAATTGCTGACCTGAAAAGAAGTGACACTGAGCTGGAGGAGCTCTTACACTCTGAAGACCACATCCACCTCCTCCAGGTGAGTACCCTTGTCTGCTCAGAGAACATGCAGCATTTCACCTGAACAGCATCCATGCTGAAGAATTTCTCTTCATTCCTTTTCTGATTTGCTGTAGGTTTACTTAACATTATCCACCCCTTCGTCCACCAATAACTGGGATAAAATTAAAATTAACAGCAGCTTACGTGTGGAGGATGTGATGAGAGATTTGCTTCATCTTCAGCAATCTCTCAGGAATATAACTGAGAAGATGTCTGGACTAAGTGAGTAACTAGGCAGTGTATTTTGGTGTTTTATTGTGCTTTGAAAAAAAGTAATTTCATCTGTGCAACTGTATTTTAGTTAATGGCTTGTAGTTAAATTTAGACTTTTTACAATCTGAATACTTGTTTGTTTCCTACAGTAACCCTGGATTATCAAAAAGAAGCAATAAAAAGGCTGTTGAAAACTAAGTTACAAAAAGGTGACACATGGTTCCTAATAGACATGGGTTGGTTCAAAACCTGGAAGAAATATGTGGGATTCGATAGCTGGGACATGGCCAGGTCAGGTGACGAGACATTTTACCCTGGACCAGTGGACAACTCAGGACTCTTAAAAGATTCATTCTTTCTCAAGGATCATCTCATTGATGAGCTGGACTACATCCTTCTGCCTAAAGAAGCATGGAATAAACTGATAAGCTGGTATGGATTAATTGCACACCAGAAGCCGATTGCCCGAAAAGTGGTTGAGGAAGGCTTGTTTGTGAAGCACATTAAAGTGGAGGTCTATCTCACTGAACTGAAATTGTGTGAATTCAGCAATATGGACCGACATATAAGTCGGCACTTCAGCAAAGCACAAACAGTAGCGTTTATTGAAAAGAAAATGTGCAAAATCTTCAATATTCCTGATGGGAAGAAGACCAGAATGTGGATGAAGTATATGGATAATGTGTTAGAGTGTCTTGGGAACGGAAGTAGCAGCATTAGGGATGCTGGTCTTTTCCAAGGACAGGTTGTGGTTATAGAACAGAGAAATGAAGATGGAACATGGCCACGAGGTGCAGGTCCATGAACCTGCTAAATGTCTCTAAAGTAAAGTAAATACCTGAGTGGAGCATTATGATAATTTAAAGAAACTAAACCTTTCATTCTTTGGATATACTGGATTGTTATTACTAATTAAGTGAAGATATCAATAGCATCATTAAGCCCATAGGAATAGAAACATTTGTTAAATTACGTGAACCAGCATTGCCATCAGTGAACACAAAGGCTGCATTCTAATCGCGAGTGTCCCTAAGCTGTATCCCTGCTCCCAACACACTGCACAGGGTACAGAATCCCAAGGGCTCTTCATAGGGAACTCAGTCACTAAAACGGCTCTATTTGGAACACCCTGCAACGTCATCAACAGCAGACAGCATTGATTATGATGGTTGTGTTCTACAAGATGGTACTCAGCTGTATTTAGCATGATAAATCTTTGAAATAAATGTGATGAAACATCTATAACCTATGGGTGATGTATTTTAACTTTTTTATGTATGTTTTGGTTGTTGTTTAACTTCTCGTACACAGTGCTCTGATCTCTCACGCTGAATGTTAGGATCTCCTAGCTTGTTAGCTATCATAAACATTGCTAAAGATCAAAAGGAACAATGGAGAATGCAGAAGTTGTAGCTTTTTTTGTTCGCTATTTTTTGTTACATCAGTTTAATGAGCGACAGAGGCAACAAAGGTGACAGATCCATATAGCACATATGCAAACTCCTTCCCTTACATTGCAGCGGCAGGTCTCTGAGGTAAAATTGAACTAGCTAATCATGTAGCAGCAGCACAGAACTTCTGGCGAAGTGATATACGCATGTTCCCTCACTCACTACACACTGTGCAGTTCATCTTTAATATTTCACTTTTATCAAATAAAGTCAAGTGAATAATGAGGCAACATTCAACAGTCATTTCTCTTAAA
>JAOVVH010000052.1:12352119-12363349 GCA_028566435.1 Scorpiodoras heckelii
TGTGTGTGTGTGTGTGTGTGTGTGTGTGTGTGTGTGTGTGTGTGTGTGTGTGTGTGTGTGTGTGTGTGTGTGCAGTGCTGCCTGTCTTTGTGTAGAGTTTCTCTAACTCTTTTTCTATAATGTGACTATAATACATGTGCATAAATATGTTAAATCATTACTTGGCATGAAGCACACTCATTCTTTCTGACTTGCGTGTGTGTGTGTGTGTACACACTAGTGCAGGAGATCCCCTCTGTTTAGATCTCTTTCTCTTACCTAGGAAATGTCAATTCCTGAAATCAAACCGGAAAAAAAGCCAAAACGCAGTCCCACACAGACACATGCGTTAGAGTACTTGACTAGAACAGAAACACAAAGCTGAGTCAAAGTAAGAGCAGTGAACTTATTAGTAAACCCTCCACATCCCTCTCTCACTCTCCCCCTTGGTCTCTTTCTTTTTCTTTCCTTCTATACTTCCTCTGCTCGGTGAACAGAATGGCAGAAGAGAGAAGGTCAGTGCTCAAACGTCAACAAAGTAAGAGAAGCAGCGTGTGTCACTAAGACAACACTGTCTATTGAGTTTGGAGCTGCTTTAAACTGTTGGTTAAAATCCACATTGCTTAGTAGTGATGTAGCAGGAGCCGAGGGAACAGGAACCGGCAGGATGAGGAGTTCAGAACCATGGTGGATGCTCTTTTGACACGATCGACACAAATAGTTGCAGCACTTGATGTGATTAAAAAAAAAAACACCTCTGGCTCTTGATATCAGCACTGTGATCACGCCCATCATCCTGCCATATAAATGTACATACATCTGTGTGAAGGAGTGTCTAAGTATTTGTGCGTCTGTGTCGGCGTGTTTTCCTGACTCTGATTAGAGCAGTGCAGATGTCCTGCAGCGATGATTTCCAGTACACTCAGCGGAGGGGGGCGGATGACGGAGAGGCGTGACGTAGCCTCTGAGGAAAAAGTGAGGCTGCTGTATGTGGTCAGCAGCCACACAGTGCGCTGACGGCTAGAGCTCAGTCCGCCTTCACCCTTAATTCAGTTCCTAAATCCGGCAATATGATCTCTCAGATCTACATCAGCTTCATTCGTGTGTGGTAGCAGTGGGCACATCTTGTATTTAGACACTTAGTCATTTTAGTCATCCAAAATGTAACCGTTATGGATCTTTCTGTCAATATTCTCTCAGTCTCTCATATTAGCTGTGTCATAAATGGATTTCTACTATTCAAAATGATTTTTTTTTCAGCATGTGTAATTGTGGTGGGATGTGGTAAGAAATACTACACAGCTTCTTAAACTTGCCTGAGTGCAAAATATTTATAACTGCTCTTTATTTATTTCAGGAACCTTCTCCAAATGTTCAAGTGTTAAGCATGTTCAGGAAATATGTAGCATCATATTTATATGTTGAGGACATTTTAATTCCTGAATTAACACACAAACCACTGTAAAATTTTTTTAGACACCACAACTTTCCTAGCTGTGTTAAAATTCCAGTAGATTCCCATAGATTACAGTGTTTGCACTTGATTTTCAGTTACTTAAGTTTAGATTTTTGTAATATATATTATTATTTTAAAGCACATTTTCTGACTGGAATCAGTTTAACAACATTAATCTCTGCTGCTCAGTCAAGTTTCCTTTAACTGTAATAACTCGGATGGATGGATGGATGGATGGATGGATGGATGGATGGATGGATGACTTTATAAATCCCAGAGGGAATCTTGTGTATTACATCAGCACAAAGTACAGTAAAGTATAATAATCAACAAACAAGAGCAAGTACTACTGTGTTACCAAAGTCTTAATAACATTATTGCCCAGATGCAAAGTAGACATTTAAACTGTATAATAAGAATATAGAACAAAACTACCATGGAAAGAATAATTATATAAATATTAGATGTGTCATAGGTGCAGTGCATAGCAGTATGAGTAGAGAGATGTGATGTCCAGCAGTGGGCAGCTCAGTCAGCCTATCCTGAAGTGCATCTTTATGTGATAAAGTGGAGAGTTGTTATACAGTGTGATTGCTGTTGGGGCAAATGATCTCCTGTACCATTCCTTGCTATAATAACTATACAGTAACAATAGTAAATGATAGGGAATCACCAGGGACCACCAGATATTATCACAATACCTAGGTTCTGATTTCGGTTTGTATTGGGAGTCAGTAAAGATTCATTCATTCATTATCTTAACCATTTATTCCTGTCCCCAGGGTCACGGGAGAGCCGGCGCCTAGCCGGCGGCATAGGGCGCAAGGCAGGATCAACCCTAGACAGGGTGCCAATCCATCGTAGGGCACACACTCATACACACACTAGGGCTCTTTAGAGACACCAATTAATGCATGTCTTTGGACTGTGGGAGGAAACCGGAGTACCCAGAGTAAACCCACGCAGACACGGGGAGGACATGCACACTCCACACAGAAAGGACCCAGACCGCTCCAGCCGGAGATCGAACCCGGGACCTTCTTGCTGTGAGGCGACAGCACTACCCACTGCGCCACCATGCCGCCCTCAGTAAAGATTCCAATTCAATATTGCAATTTTTTCAGATTTTTTTCTGAACCATGTTTTAAAAAAAACTAAAAAACAAAGTAGAGTCATAATGCTAAAGCATCATGCATGAGCATGAGCATGGCTCATGTCCAACTCCCCTTTATGAATTTATGAGATTATGAAAGCCAAAGATCCTCCATACAGAGTCCTACATTCTACATACACATCATCTGACACTATTGTTATTTCTAAACAAAGTTAGCATATAATTCACTGCTACCACACGGGATGCTGTGTGAATAGTCTAGGTCACACCACATATAAGACTACAGAGGAATGGCAACATTAATAAAAAATATATATATACAATTAAAAAAAAAATCTTAATTAGAAAAAAAAATTGGCAAGACATGAATGAATCAGTACATGAATTGATAGTAGTAGTAATAATAATAGTCATTATAATTAAAAACTAATATTAAAAATAACAATGGGCCAATAGCTGTACATCATGCGTACTAGGGGAACCCACATAAAAAATTTAAAAAACACATATAATTGAGGAAGAAGTACAGTGTTGAAGATTTTTTTTCCTCTATGGAGCAGAAGGAAAAAGGCTTGTAGCTGACAACAGATAGAACTGAAAGGCTGCCAGTGACGGAGGTGAAAAGTTTCGGTTCAATTGCAGTTCAACTTCCGTCTCCATCTCAAAAATTTTAAGTGTTAATGAATTGTGTCAAAAAAAAATGCAACAAACACTGTAGGATACGTTACACAATCTAGCAATCTGGCATTATTTTTTTAATCACTTGCCTTTTTTAAGATGAAAAATCACTATTAATTGATTTGAACTAATCGCATAAACAAACCCACATGTTCTATGTTTCTAGATGAGAACATGAATACATGTTTTTTTTAAATATTTGGTTGTTTTACAGCATTGCAGACAGATTTCCTCTTTGCTGTCTGTGGTGGTGCAGGCTGGAGGCATGGATGTAATCTTCTTTAGCCTGTCTGAGACCTGTTCCGTGTCAGCTCACATCTGTGCTCACACACATGATTACACACACACACACACACACAGACATCTTCATTTTCCAGCACAGACACTCAATGCCTACCATGTGAGTCTGACTCGAAGACTGGTCAGCTGAAGCTCAGCCTAAAAACACATGATCAGAGCTTCTTTTTATGGCTTTTGTTAAATAACTGTCCTTTCATATTAAGGAATTTTCATCAATTTAATCCACAGCATCAGACCATATGTCACAATTTAAACCTCAGAGTTGGGTTCATTGTCCTTTTTCTGAGACATTTTAAGATTTAAAGCATTGCACATTAAAACAAAAGCAAGTAATATTGTGTAATATTGTGTCTAATTGATTAATGATGGTAGATGATTTAAATGATGAGGAGGAGGATGATCAGTATTTTGATGATGATCGCTGCATTAGAGAAGTCCTATAGAGATGCAATGTCTGAAACAGGGGGTATTTTTAGAGCCAGTTTGGAGGGTTTTGCTCACAAGTGGTTAAACCTGCACCCTCCTTCTCTCACTTCCCTGCTCCCGTGTGAAAGCCATCACTCCAAACCGTTGTATTGTATGAGGGTATGCATGGGTGCGTGTGCATGTATGCAAGTCGGAGCGCGGTGAGTGAACGTGAAGCATGCGGCTGGCGGGCGGCTCTTTGTTTATTAGCATATCTAAATGACAGTGGCAGCACAGAGACTGCAGTAATTAAGGGCACAACAATGGAGCTCCTAATGATGATTGACACACCATTACATGCCATGGGGTGAGAGAGAGAGAGAGAGGAGAATTTACAGTAGGGTTACAAGAGGAACGTTGCTCTCTGAAGTATAAAAGCTTTGGCAAACATGATCTCATGAAAATTCTTACAATGAGGAAGTCTTTACTCTGAACATTCTGAGAGTGTGTGTGGGAGAGAGAGAGAGAGAGAGAGAGAGAGAGAGAGAGAGAGAGAGAGCGCATTTGTATCTATTCTTAATGACAAGTGTTTTCTTTTACACATTGCACCACATATATACTTGGATCTACTGAAGAGTGTGTATGTGGGTTAAAAACCTCCCTTACTGTTCCTTTTGGCACAAACCTCCTCCTACCCCTCTCTCTTTTCCTTCACACACATACATAAACACACATACACACTCATGGCCCTCATCCTGTTGCTGTGTTCTCCGAGGGAGTGGCTCTGTCCTCATTTGCCCGCTCTGTACAGTAAAACATATGAATCGCCAAAGCCCTTACCCCATATCACTTCTCAAATACACAGCCTGTTGCCCCCAGGGGAGGTAACAGGAGCTCAGCTCTAGCTCTCCACCTACAGTGAAGGCATTGGTACAGCCATACCTGCTTACAACTTCAGACATATATCATTTTTAGCAATAATTATGTATCTATGTATTAATTTATTTCCATTTTTTTGTGGGGTGGTAAGTGATCAGATTTTTCTTTTACAATATATTTCCCTGTACTTCAAAAAGAATGTAAAGCCTGCTCAGCTGAAATCATCTATAATGGATGTTTATGGGCAGTTCAAAACTACAGTGGCTTCATTCGTTCTTTCATTCAGCTTCACTAACAGCTGGTCATGGTCATGGTGGGTCCAGTGGATCTGTTTTGGATCCTATTCATAGCGGATCCGGCAGATCCTGGTCATGGTAGATCCGGGGTGGATCCTGGTTATGGTCATGGATCCCATCGATAGGTGGTGGGTCCTGGTCATGATTGTGGTGGATCCGGTGGATCCTGGTCATGGTGGATCTGGGGTGGATCCTGGTTATGGTCATGGATCCTGTTCATAGGTGGTGGATCCTGGTCATGGTTGTAGTGGATCCAGTAGCAGATCCATGGTGGATCATGGTTGTGGTGGATCTGGTGGATCCATGGTGGATCCTGGACATGGTCGTGGTGGATCCAGACCCTGTGCCAAGCACACAAGTTCATATAATCATACACCTAGAGGCAGTTTAAAGTAGACAATCCACCCATGAGCGTGGGTTCTTTTGGTAAGTATGAGGAAATCAGAGAACCTAAAAGAAACCCATGTAAACACAGTGAGAACTGAGAACTGTGAAACTTGACACAAACAGCAGCCTGAGCCCAGGGAAATGGTGAGATGGCTATCTTAACAGCCATTACATTTTATCAATGAAGGTTTGAGGATAAGACAATTTTGAGAGAATGTAATTTGCACACACACGTATACTCACTTACGATGGCAGGGCAGTTGTTGGGGCAGTCAATAAATGGTTATGAGAAACATTTTCGATGATTTTTTCAGGACAATGAAACATATGGAAATTATAGTGAGTGGTATTCATCCATGCACTACATTAGCATTTGCTTGAAAAACACAAGCAGAAGCCTCTCAAATGAAGATGCATACACAGGAAGCCTTTGGGAAGGGTCGCCTGGTAGTGTTCAAAAAGCCTTCAGCAAGTAAATTGATTTGATTTAGTTCACAGAGCAGAGAAGGACACATTGGTCTGCACTGAGCTGGATCAATAAAAGCTTTTATGGAAGGTCCACTTGTAAGAGTAATAATAGGATCTAGGCTATAACTAAGATTAATAGCTACGGGATGATGAGGAGAAAACACCAGATATAAATCATTAAGTTGCCCCTATTATGTTTGAAATATCTTCATGACAGGAATACACAATGCTTGTATTGAGATTGTATTGAGACCTTATATTAGAAGTACAGAAATGTCATTCAAAGACAGAAATGGAAAGGCTTTAATAAGTTCATTATGGTATATATACATGCAGTTGTGGTATGCCATGCAGATGCTGCCATTTTGTGATGCATCATATAATCGGATTAACAGTGCCTGTAGTAGTGTGTAGTTTGCGCATCCATGATTTGGATTAACATGCAGATGCCAATCAGCACTCCAGACTGCTGGAAGGTGAATCAAAAAGATTCAAGTAAAAAGTATTAGTTTGCATGTTTAAAATTTTGATGTAGACAAAAAAAAGGTCATATAGCAAAAACACTCAGCAAAAAAAATGAACCAGAGCCAAACTCATTAATGACACCAAAATGGCCATAAGCTGTTGCTTACATATGAGGTAAAGGGTGTTTATGTGTGTTTTATACTACATACACTAGAAATAACGGAACTCCATCCCAGCCATCTCTCAAGAGCCGTAATTATAAAGTATATGCATAGGATCATAAGGTTTGGATGACGGGTCTATGCGCTTTCTCTCGCTTATAATGTGCACATACACACATATACACACAAACACACACACACACACACACACACACGCCTGCTCTCAGCGGTGACAGATGGTGGTGTCAGTCATAATGAGATAAATCCGATTGCTGCCGAATGAAAGATGTCCCTCCAATCCAGAAGGAGGGGGAATGAGGAGGGGAGGAGAGAGCAAGAGAATCAATGTGTCTGTGTCTGTACTGATGTGTTTGCTTAGAGTAAAATTGGCATGGAGGAAAAATGTGTGTGCGTATGTGCACACGTGTGTGTGTGTGTGTGTGTGTGTGTGTGTCTGTGCACGCACGTGTATGTGCGTGTGTGTATTTGTAAGTATATGTCTGAGTGAGCGAGTGAGTGAGTGAGACAGAAAGAACAGGAACACTGAAATGATAGCTGAAGTAATTCATATTCTGTTACACATGCAGACACCCTTCCCCTTTGTCACGTGTCTAGCCCGCACAATCATACCCGTCTCTCTAACTCTCTCTCTCACACACACACACAACACACACACAGCACAGCAGGGTGGACACTGCAGACAGCTTGGCGATACAGGGAAGGTGTGTCGCCTGAATTCTATTGTTTTAGAATCTATGAGAAAACACATCTTGAGGGAAAAAAATGAGAAAACAGGGTGATGAGAGGCGGAGGAGGAAGAGTGAAACGGAAAGAGTGTGTGTGTTTAGGAAGTTGATTACATGGGTCACACCTCTTCCATTCAGATGAATATACTGTGCCTGTACGAATGTACTGTATCTTGTATGTGCCTAAAGTGGACGTTTTCTGTCAAGGAAGTGGCTAAGAATGTCTTTGAAAATTTGTGTTCTTTCTCATCAAGACGGTTTCTGGAAGAGCACTAAGAAATTGAGGTTTAATGATATCATGTGGTTACTATTATTAAATAAACTCATTCAGTGTGCTTCTCTCTTTCTCACACAGAGTAGATTATGGGTTGTCTCTGTAAATACACTACATTCTAGCATGGCATGATTCAAGGTATCCTTAGGCCATTTTTTTTTCCAATTTCAATCTTTAACTGGTCTTCAGCTGAATTAATCCATTTTGACCTCGCAATTTTTGTCTTCACCTGTACAATAGCTACGTATTTATCTATGCCAGTAGGCATCCTCTCCATGCTATGTGGCTGCAATACTATAGTAGCTCTGTTTTGTTCCTGGTATACATGTTTGCAAACATCATGACATCTCTGAATGTCAGTGAAGGCTGATTGGTGGCTTATAAGTCTTAATCCACCAAGAGAGCTCTTCAGAGATCCAGTAGGCATCCTCTCCATGCTATGTGGCTGCAATACTATAGTAGCTCTGTTTTGTTCCTGGTATACATGTTTGCAAACATCATGACATCTCTGAATGTCAGTGAAGGCTGATTGGTGGCTTATAAGTCTTTATCCACCAAGAGAGCTCTTCAGAGATCCAGGACTTAGAACTTCGGTAAATGTGGTAGACTGACAAAGTGATGACTGATGCAGTAATGGAAATGCTATGATGAATGAGACCTCTTCTGGCAAAACAGAAAGGCAGCTAATCTGCTGATGTGATCAGTGTCTATTCATCATTGATTATACCTCACACATGTATAGTTATTGCTGTCTGAATATATTGAACAATAAATGTTTTAATTCTGTGATTAAATGAGATGGATTAACGAGAAATAAGCTATTTCAGATGTAATCCAAGGTCATGCTTGTGCAGAACTTGACAAGTACTGTACAATAAAAGTCTATTGAATAGATGTGGTTTCTAACAATATTATCTCTCTCTTCCCTAAGCTGCCAGGAGGGAAGCGGAAGTTGACTGGGGCTGTGGATGGTGCTGCTTCAGTAAACGGGGTCTCTGATACCTCGATGACCCAAGGCAGTACCAAGCGACTGTGCCTGGAGGATGTTACCCTCGCCATGGGTCCAAGCTATCCCCAACATCCCTTCCCCTCTGGAACTGGTATGGGTAACCAAGGAAGTGGGCTAGATGGAAACAGACTGAACAGTAACAATAATGGTTTGGGTTCCCCTTACACTATGCCTCCTAAGCCAAACCCTGGAACAACCGCTGTAGGCTCAGGAAGTCTGGCAGCTACTTATAATCCAAACGGGAACTCGGCAGTTCCTTCTGTAGAACAGGAGCTTCAAGAGATTCTGGATGAGCTTACAAAGAACCCGGACCCGTCTTTACCCGAGTTGGACATTGAGAAGATATTGGGAAACAAGGTAGATGAGCAAACGGGTATTGCTGGCAGCTTTGCCCACCCAGAGGGGAGTGGAACTCCCAAACGTTCCCCACAAAGAGCTTCTCACCTGGAAGCCCATCTTACCCAATCCCCTGGTTTTCCCCAAGCAGGCTCTCCACAGATGGGCCCTAGTCCAACTGGGGCTCCTTATACCCTATCCCATACATCCAAACCAGTCCCTTCCCCACTTTCAGCATCTCCCCTTTCTTCATCCTCCTCCCAGGGCCAGAATCAAGCACGATCACCAATGCTTTCAGCCGCACTTTCCAACCGGTCCACTTCCAGTTGGCGTGAAGTATCACGCGCCCAGCAGCTTCAGCAGCTGGCATCCAACAGTAAGCACCATTCCACAGGCAGTGGAGGGCCACCACCAGCTCAGTCAGGTTTGCCCTCACTGGGCCAGCAAGGATCCTCCTGGGCTGGTCCATCTCCCCCTTATCGACCAGGGGACAAGCTTCCTAGTTCATCCCCCCACCAGCAACCCTTCAGCCCAGCCAGCAGCATTCAGAGTCCTCAAAGTTCTCTTATCTCCAGCATAACTCCAGCCCCATCTGCTGGACCTTCTCCCCCATATAGACCAGAAAAGCTTGCCAGTCCAGCTCTTGCTCAGCCACCTTTTAGCCCACAAAACCCACTTCATCCAGGAAGTACTCCATCTGGAGGTGCAAATTCTGCTGGCCAGGGGTCCCAAGCAAATTATCTGAGTGGTATACCGCCAACATCAGCTTCCACAAGACCATCACCCCCATACCGAACAGAAAAACAGCACCCTAGTCCAGCTGGTCCAACTAAGCCTGGAACCCAGCCTTCCACACAGGGATGCTCCTTCAACTCACAGAATAGCCAAGCACCCAACATGTCCAGTCAGCTCTACAAAGCCATCACAGCCAGCCAGCCCACCAGCAACAGTCTCAAAATACTCATGCAACAATCACAGACAAAATCTGCCCAGATGCAGCTCGGCAAAGGCACCCCCTGCAACATGGGTCCGGAAACATTCTCTTTGAACAACACCAAGCCTTTGCGACATTTTGATCCTGAACCTCATGCTTCCAAAATGGGGACCATTCCCTTGGGTGGATTCCACAATGGCAGCATGCAGTCTATACCACCTGCCTCAGCCACAGGGCATGTACATCTGCTTCAACAACGCATTCAGAGAGGGATGCAGGCAGATAGCATCTTACCCCATTGTGGAGAGGTGAGTACTTCTACTTTCTTTGTTTATTTCTTTGTTTGTTGAAGTAAAGACAACAGGCACAGGTATTTAGTGAACAAACAACAGATTTATAATAGTATTCTTAAAAGGCCATGGATGAAGTTAACTCAAATAGATTATCAGTACCAGTGGTCACCAGTGTAATTTATGCATCTATTTATGCAAAACCAATCCTGAAAATTTGGATAGGTGTCTTCCACAGTTGAAGATGCTGGCTTTGGAAGTCAGATTTTTTTTTCTTTTTTGTCATTAACTAGAGCATTGTTTTAAAAGGTCTACAGAATTAAGCAAAAAGTTAATGCCCATTATATAAACATTTCAACTGACTGAAAGTAACCAGTGCATAATCCAAGGACATGTCATGAAGAGAGTGAGAAAGAAAGCAATATGTCTCAGTTCTTTTCCACTTGCTTTAGGTTTTGGTATGCATGTTTAATGTATGCTCACTGGGAAAGGTCATTTTGAAATGAGGCAGCGAGAAAGAGACTTGAATGTGTCTTGCTTGTACAAGAGGTCATAAAAGATTGTGTATATAGCAGTGTGGGTGCAAACAGGGGACTAGTGGATTAGGCAGCATCAGTGGTTAATTGAACGGACAACAGAACAGTGAGCAGAGGAATGTGAGTCTTTGTAAGGAATGCACATGCACAGTGCATCTATACCAATTAGGACTCGTCCAACAGTGTTTCATTTACATGTAACATTGTATGGTCTCTAAAGATAAAAAGAATTCATTAGCACATGGGTGGGTTTAGAAAGACATGACAGAAGAGATGAAACCTTTTGCTCAACATTTAATGTACTGTATGCTGGACCAGTTCTTTTTCTATTAAGGAAGTAATTACTGAACTTGTTTTTTAGCTTATGTATTTGTATACATACTCTGCATTGTTAGTAAGTGTGTTTATCTTTAGCAAGTATTATATTCCTATTGCCATAACTGTGTGTGTGTGTGTGTGTGTGTGTGTGTGTGTGTGTGTGTGTGTGTGTGTGTGTGTGTGTGTGTGTGTTGGGTTG